>JAPSES010074445.1:0-10422 GCA_029822895.1 Maxillicosta whitleyi
TTTTAACACCGCCTGAGTTGTGTGGTGCTCTGTGTTAGTTTATTTATTTTTATTGACTTCAGTACTTTTAACTATTTGATTTTATTATTTTATTTAGAGCACTGTTGTGGTTTTACACACACACACACACAGTATATATAATATAATTTATTTATTATTTTAGTTTTGTCTCTGTTGCTGTATAAATGTACTATAGGAAAAAAAAGTGGGTTGGATTGTTACCAAATATACATATATGATGATATTATATACATAATATACAACACTAAATGAAGGCAAGATTAATACAGCAATTTGTACAATATGTGAAAGACAATATATTATGCATCTGATAATTTAAGGAATATATGATAAGTGTGCAAAATATGATTGAGTGTAGTTATAATTGTGTTTTTATTAGGTGGAGTTAAATGATGCCCTGTGGACACACTTAAAATAAAAATGTAGCAAAACATTTTACGTCTAACATTAAAAATGTTCAATAGCAGATCATAAGATCAACGATAATAAATAAACTTTATTTTGATTATTAGAATGGTCTGAACCATGGTAGAATAATAATAGAATTTGTGACCACTGAGTGACCGTCTGTCCACACTTTGCTGTGCGCTGTACGTCTCAGTCTGCTTCTTTTCCACTTTACACATATGCTTGATTTTTCTTGCATACAAATTAGCACTTGGAAAGACACTTCAGTTCGTAATCATATTCTTCAACCTCCCAAATCCCAGAATCCCTGAAACATGTCTGTCTTAAACACAGTATATGGTTTTCAAAGGCACCCATTCAGTCTGAAAAGTGGAGCTGTATTTAAAATGAAGCTTTCTGAACGCACTTATCGCCTTTCCTCTGGTGTTCAATGACACTTTGACAGACTGACTGCATTCATCTGTTTGGGTTAAACACCTGGTGGAATTCTCCTTTCCCCTCTCGTCGTTCGGGTTAAGGCTGAGATTTAGCGGATTGTATTTTAACTGAAAACCTGTAAATGTTTCTTCATAGTTGCCTAAATCTAACTGTTTCCCTTCCAATGGCTTCTATTGTAAATACCAAGGAGAGTAAAAACTTAACAGTTCTTGTTGAGATGCCAAAACACTGAGCATCTCAGCAGCTGGTAGCTCTCCCAAATCACTGTGGGATAACAAAAGAGTATTTTAATGGCATTTTCAGACCTGTCAGTCCAAAACGGAGCGCCCCTGATTCCCACTGACTTACAGTATGTAGTGTGCAGAATGGCTTCTCAGTAACTTTTCACTAAGCCCACTCTGGAAGAAAGTGCAATCTAATTTCAGGGCTCCCACAAGACACAAAGTAGTGAGCAAGTCAGGAATACCAATGAGTGTAGACAGACGTGGACGGATAAAACACTGAGGCTGGAAATGCAGCAGTGCACAGTCTCCAACTGTTTTCAATATCTGCTCATTTGGCAGAATCTATCGGTATAAACCACTTCTTAATTGTGGTCACGGCTGTCGGCCGAGTTTATCCTCATTCGGAGAGAAATAGTGATTTCCAAACTTCATCATTGGCTTGTTCACCAAGTATAAGACGACATGGGCTGTCTTTTATGCACAGGTTTCACAGTTGAAAGTTCCATAGATTTGCAGCCACAGTCAGTTCAATCTAAAAATTCCATGAGCATGTCAACTATTACAATTATTACTAACACGCTGACCCGAGGGAATCCAAGGGTTGTAGAAGCAGTAGAGTGTATGAAATGGGGAGCGGAGCTAAGGTTACTGGTGGAACACACAGATTAGGAAAAATATAATGACCCTCATTTTGTTTTGTATTGAAATCAAAGAAACAGATACAAATGCATTTACAGTTTCCTTATAAATGTGTTTAAAGGGCTTTACATCATTACTGTATGACTTCATCACATTCACATGACATGACTGAGCTTAAAGGTGTAACCACTGCTGTAGTCCATAATATACGGCAGTATACGGAGGAAACCTACTGATTTTTCAGTCAATTTGCCCAACTTTTGTCCTATGGTGAAGCCATGACCCACCCTACTCTGCCTCTAATTGGCTAGTACTCACTGCCTTCACTGATTAGATTGGTTAACTTTAGGCATGTGGAGTGATGAGCCAATCAGAGGCAGAGTAGGGCGGGGCATACCGAGGAAAATATTGTTATCTTAGTGCCAGAGCCAGGGCTCTGGTTAGGGCTGGACACCTCTGGAACCTGATTGGACACCTCAGGTGCCGGTGCCGCCACAGTTGATTGACAGATCACTTGACGTCTCTTTGAAAGATGTGCAGTTATTGTAAATGCAAATGAGAAAGGCAGAATAAAAAAATATCTTTCAAATGACTGACATCAAGAGAACCTACACTGAAGGAAAACATCACTCTGAGGTAAGTTTTTTTTAGATGATTTCAGAACGAGTCTCTGTTTTTAACTACTGGTCACATGACTGAACTTTCACAGAAGAAGAGATGTTGTTGTCAATAGTTCAACTATGTGAGTACGCTAATGTTATGAAAGGCTAACGTTGTGAAAGGCTAATGTTATCCTATGTTTTCCTCTTGTTGAACACATTTACATTCATGCAGCTGTTTGTGTGACCAGTAAAACCCACAAACTACTACTGATGAATTCACGATAATTTTATAATAGGGAGCAAACACTACAGAAGGATTTTTGGGTAAAACTAAATAAAGTAGTTTTACACGTCAATGCCTCTCAAATGGCAAGTTTCTGGACTAATTAAAAAAATAAAATACAAAAAACCAAAAAGGGGCAAAGAAATCCCAAGCCTCCCCACTTCTCCAGGAACCACTACACCACTGGGTGTAACACACAGATTAGAAAGAAATATAATGGTCCTCATTTTGTATTGACATCGACGTAGATCACAATCTTTGACACAGGACTGCACATGACGGTTTGTGAATTTACTATTCCTGGTAGCACATGAAGGCAGCTTAAGACTTTTACGCACAAAAGAATATGAATCACTTATTGTGAATCAGTGCCTCTTCCTCTTCTGTAAATATAACAATGTGTTAAATTAAACTACATCATTTGCATATTGCCCCCATTGGTGATAAATAGTATTACATATGTCAATGGCGACACTAGTAAGTATCATGGTGGCCAAAGCATCACAACGCGTTCATGTCTGTGTTCCATTCCATTGGCTATGAAATGGCCTTTAATCTACTAAGTTATATATAATGTGACATTTATTGTGACTCTGCATAGATATTACATAGCATACATGATGCAGGTAAAGGTGATCCAACGAACTATTGTGACTTTGTTTTGACCAGGTAGAGAATATCCAGTTGAGATGAAACAAGGAAGGTGATGGAAAACACAGGAGTAACATATTCAGAAAGAGAATGAAGGAGAGGTTTGGCAGGAGGTTGGAGGAAATTGGAAGGAAACTGCAGATTGATGGGAGTGGCTGGGTGAGTGGAAAATGTCTGAAAAGGTTAGCGAAGGAGAATGGAAACGAAAGGACAAACAGAGCAGTGACAGTCGAGGGAGGGGCGCAAAACACACTTTATTTTTTTTAACACTTTTAAATTGTCACAAAGACTGTGAACCTATACTGTATTTTCAGGTCACAAATGATGGATGATTCCTGCTAAATATCACAAACACATTTCAGATTTTACAAACCACATGATGAGTAGAAGTGAAACGTGTGTTTGGTGCCAGGAAATTATCACGCAAGCGTTGGAGAAGGCTGTAGGCAAATACTGACCTTTTTCCTAAAGTCGCCATTTACTTGTACCGGTTGAAATGTCATGGAGTATGCATAATGTAAATGGATCATCTGTCGGGAAGCATCAATGTGTACAATGGAAATGCATTAAATGTGCTGATTCGACCCCAAAGGGAAGGCAAGGGGTATTGCGTTTGGTACAGTTTGTTAACTAGTTAATTAATTGTTGAATTCACACCAAATTGCATTTATTGATTTGCAGTGACCCCAAATAGACATTATTACATTTAGCTAAAAAGTACTGTAGGTCAAAACTGTAATGTTTCAGGGATTTTGAAAATATATTTTACTTTTGTCCATTTATTTATAATGGGTGAAATTTCAAATGTCTATAAAAACAGACATTTTATTAGAATTTACTTCAACTGTGTCACATATATAGAGGTAACTGATCAGTCGTCATGTCTATGCATATGCGGACACAAGCACATGCATAGACATGATGACTTATCAGTTGGATCGATGCCAAAATACTGTAAGGTACAATACATGTCAGGGGTGGGGTTTGTTGTTTCTAGAACCACTTTTGGTAGGGTAACCAAATGTTCTCTTCTGCTTGGACATATCTTGTTTTCACATCCTGTCTGGATCGTTTTCATACATTAGATTACAGAAATTATAATTAAATACCTGAGGTGTCTTTGAATAAACTTTGAACATCAAAGTCAAACTATGGTTACCCTAATTTAGGTGTTGAATAAGAAAAAATCAAGTGGTAATTCATAGAAGAATGTCAAAGGAAAAATTGAGACTGCATGAAAAATACTGTCTTCCAAAAACTTTGGGAGACAATGAAATGTTTTGTGAACCTCATAAACCCACGGGAATTAGATGGTTAAAATGAGAAAGAGCGGAAATGGAGGTAAAAAAAAAAGTAACTGGAATAGTAAAAGAACACGTAACGCAGCTACAAACTTTTTTTCTGTAAAATGGCGCTGTCGGTGCTCTGACATTGGTATTTATCTGATATTTAACGGGTCCCAGAGCTGAAAAATCGCCTCCCTCACGTTGCTGTATGGATAGACAAAACACTGGAGAGAGTTTCTTTCTTCTTTTCCCTTCAGGGGTCACCACAGCGAATCAGAGTTGTCACAGATTTTTTACATCGGATGCCCTTCCTGACACAACCCTCTGTATTTATCTGGGCTTGGGACCAGAACAATGAGACACTGCCCCCTTGTGGCTACAGGTATAAGGATGTATAGTGTAAAGGATCTTACCCAAGGACTCACCTGAGGATCGAACCAGCCATCTTCCGCACCAAAGCCAATGGTGTAAACCAGTAAACTACCCAGTTACTTTGGATAGACAAAACACTACCTTTGGCAAATGATGACACCATTGTACCATGTGACCAGAAGAAGAAAACCGCAGACATAACGTCACGCACATGCTCCCTGCATTCTACTGTGCTTTTCAGTGTATCCTGTGGCTCTGTTTGTCTTTGTGTACAGCACCACATATAGGCGTGGCATACATATTACACTGTTTTAACCCAGTTTTCCTCTTGATACAGATGTTTCCTGAAACGATACCTGTATGGATGCGAAACTTACAGAACCTGCTAAAGAAAACTATCATGAGCGTTGTTGTCTGAACATCTGGTAACTGGTCTCCTATCCTTGTCCTGTAATCGGATAGACACGTGACAGGTGTGATGGCTGCTTCCACAGTACTGTAGCAGCAGGATGACAGGTTAGCAGACTGAGAGAACGAGGGCGCTCATTGGTTCTGTGGGAATAGACATGAGAAAGGAAGTCAGGAAGACAGATTAAATATACAGAAAAAAAATATTTGGGAAAAATGGGTCTTTATGGATTAATATAAAATACACTTTCTATGTTCTGTTGTGAATAAAATATGGGTTTACAAATTATTAAATTCTGGTTTGGGCTCTTTACTGTATTTGTCACATGTTAGTGCCTGTTATATATATATATATATATCAAATTTTTATTTATAAACATAACAAAAGTTACCTTATGACACTTTATATTTAGAGCTTGTCTAAACCAGACTCATATATATTTATATTTATTTGATATGTATTTGTGTTTCAGACTGATTTATGGAAACATGCTTTTTTTTGTTTTTGTATTATTGATCATTTCTTTCCCGCTGCTTTTAAAAAATGTTTTATTTGCAGTGATCAGCTGTAATGCACAACAATAACCCGGTCCAAATGACAGCGTTTTGCCTTTGCCTTTCCATTGTTTTCCTGTTGTTTTCTCAAAAATCCTACATTTTATTTAGCCTATCCTGTTTCATGGAGGCGTGCGCTGCTGTACAATATGATCAAATGAATAACATGCAGAGAAAGTGCTCGCCTAATTTCCTGTGATTAATGAGGTTAGTGAAAGTAGAGAAGGAGGAGCAAAGCAGTCCGGAGGAAACACTCTGTTGTACTTACACTTCATTATTGTCAAAGCGTCTCTTCATGGCTGTCACACAGGATTACACTGAAGAGCTTCAAATGACAAAAGGGGGCTGTGGAGATTAACAGCACTTTAAAGTCAGCTGAAGTTTCAACGTTGTGCGTGTTCAGTGTATTAATTTGTTGAATACACCTAAAAACAGATACATTACAGTTAAAAAGAGGGGGAACTACTGGAGTCAAAACCACCTGTGATGAAACACCCAAACATCGTAAACAGATTTGATGCTTCAGAGACCATTGAGATAGAAAACTGGTGTGCATAGTTACCATGGAAACACTGTGATCTTCTACAACACTGATTCACCAGTAAAACTCATGTAGTTGGATCAATGACAGTGAATGGAAACACTGGGTTTATGTTCAGTTAAAGGTATAGAGCAGGGGTGTCAAACATGTGGCCCGGGGGCCAAATCCAGCCCTTGTGATCACTTTGTGAAATGCTAAAATTAAACTAAGATATTAACAATCATTTTAGTTCAGTTCCATTGACAGAACAATTAAATTTAAAGTGGGTCAAATCTGTAAAACACTACCATAATATCTAATAAATACTCACAACGCTGTAAAAGTTTCATGTATTTACACCAAAACCAAAACATGTGCAAAACATGTGAATAATGTGAGGAAATATGAACCTGAAATGTCTCAGTGCAGTTTTAACAATATTATTATCTGTTGTTGAATGTTTGTAGATCCACTGTGATCTGTAAGTTATAAAGTATATGTGAAAATGATAAACTGAAGCAGAATATTGTTAAAATTACACTGATTTTTTCAGTTTGTCCTTATTATTTACTTAGTTTAAAAGCATAGCATGAATATAATTTTACTTTTTTCACTCTAAAATATAGAGAAAAGTTTGGAGTTGAGATTATTTATATATTATTATGTTATTATTTTACTGGTGCAGCCCACTGTAGATCAAATTTGGCTGAATGTGGAACTGAACTAAAATGAGTTTGACCCCCCTGGTATAGAGGGTACGCATGTTTCTTTTAAAACTCTTCTTCTTTGCTTGTTTTATTATTTACATGACTCTACTTGTGACAAAAGGTCTTTCCATTGCAGTTTTGCATCATATACCAATTTTGCAATGCCTAAAAAACTACCTCTTGGCAGTGCAATTTTTTTTATTTTTTTAATCGAACAAGAGTTTTGGTGAAATTGTCATTTTTACACATAAGTTACATTTGTGATATTTGAGGGTCAATGGAAAAGCAACTTGTGTGACATCATGGACATGTACACGGAGTCCCGCAAACGTAAAAACTGACCTTTGTGTGGACGTGTGTGTGTGGAGTTCAGTCCATCTGACTCCAACACTTTATCTCCATCCTTCATTCACTGGTTCTGAACAGGTTTTTCTATTTGTTGCCTTTGGTTTTTTCTGTTAATAAACCCATTTTTTCCCTTCAACACCGTACATTTGAGTCCTAACCTCACATTCCTAGACAGTAGACTGTGGTCAGTGAAACGTCAGATTCACAGGCACTGGTATCAGATGATTGACAGGAGGCTCAGCCAATTATATTGAATTATTATCGAATAAAATGACTGGTCAGACTTTATAATTACCATGTTTGAGTTTCAAACCCTGGTGAGTTTCTTTTACATTTTAGTTTGACATATGGTTATTAGGAGCATTTTAAGATTGCAAAAAAAGTTTTAAAATACTACATCACATGATATTGCATTAATTTTACAGAAAAAAAGTTGCCGTTTCTTCAGTTTTCTCTGTTTTTGGTAGAATAATTCTTAAATGTAATCTCAGCATGATGATTAAAGTAAAAATAAATATTGGAAAAATGCAAAATACAGAGGATAATATTATGATAAATAGTAATAGATAACTTTTGAGGTTAAATAGAGGGGAAAATCACTGGGTCTTTAACCATTTTCTCTGAGGCATCTCTGCAAATCATTGGAAATATTACAGGATGTTGCAAAACACCCCCAACATCTCTAAATCTGCCATCACTATCTAAATTCTACAGGTCTGGCAAACTATAAAGTTCCTAAAGATATAAAATAGCGGGAATGGATGCAGAACGAAGACCTTAGGTGCCTCCCCACACACTTCTCTCTCTTTCAACTAAGTGAAAGTTTAATTAAAAGATATGATCTTTATTCGGAGCCCACTCCTGCTGCTAAGTCAGGAGGTTATCTTCACTGGCTGCTACTCAGAGACCGCTGCAGTGACTATGGGTTGCAGCTCAATGTGAAGACCATTATGTCAGTGTTGGAGCGATTACTGATAGCGCACGAGAAAAACCCCTTGTTTTACTCCTTGTTAAAGACTTCAGATGTTGTATTAGTGATTCATAATCATAAGAGTTTATTGATTGGTGTTTGTTACCAATGTCAAATCTGATGTCACTCTTCACTGTCATGGGAGGTTTCTAGCAATTTGGATAAAAACACAGAAGTCAGTGAATTTGGGTTGAACTAAGTATGTTTTTACATATTTAGCCTCATGGCAGAAATGTCCAAGTTATACACTATGTTTACAGATGAATGAAATGAATCCAGGTGTTTATTTTCTAACCGGCGGAATAAAAAAACAATAATGACAAATGTTATAATATATTTTTATGTTAGTTTGGCTTAAAGGAGTGATATTCAGTTTATATATATATATATATATAAGTAATTCTTCATTCTCAAACATTTTCCTGTGTTCTATATAAACTAAATGTTCTGCTTGACATAATGGACTCTAACATATGTCACGGGTATCAGACATATGGGACAAAACTGGCCCTTCAAAGGGTCCAATCCAGACCTTTGGGATGACTTAAATGCAAAGATTACACTGACGATACTAAAAGTGATATTCAGCTTTTTTTTCCCCAATGTAATTCTTCATTTTCAAACATTTCTCTGTGTTCTACATAAACTGTAAATGTTCTGTTTGGGTCTGAATTCTTCATTAATTCAAATCCACAGGTTCATCTTCAACACTATTTCTCAGTAATGACACCAGAAAGGTGGTTTGGAGCGCTGGCCATTTAAATGCACATGAGCCACTTTAGGCCACGCCCCCTCCAGGTTGTTAACTGTGCTGCTCTGTCTTGTTCAACCAACAACTGAACATTTTAGGTAATCAGCTCAAAGTTTGGACATATTTTTAATTTTCACTCCAACCACTGCTGCTGATAAACAACTATGTTGAACTGTAGAAATGTTCATCAGAAGTCTGGACCATAAATGTACAAATGTTGTGATGTAACTAGTTCTAAAACAGAAAAAAATAAGCAGGAATTAAAACAGGTTGCGGAAATCCACTTGATTTTCGCCAAATGAATCTAAAGATAGTTTTGCAGCAGCTGGAGGGTTCAGATTCAAACTTTATGAACTATTAGAGTCCAAATACACAAATAAATGAACCATAGACTAATAAAAGTGGGTTTAGATCAATACGAGTTCTATAAATTGTTAATTTTGCTTCCAACAATTTCTCTCAACATTGATTTTGTTGTTTTTAATCCATGAATATCATTTTAAATGTACCTCTAAATTGATAAATGTTCACACCCTGATTGTAAAGAATCATTTTCGACCACAATCTACTTTCTTCACATCTCACTTTGTAAGAAAACTCTACGAGTAAACTTTAAAGAAATATTGACATTTATTAACTACATAAAATAAGTTCTCATATCTTGCTGAAAAGTTACTCTTTATGTGATTATGTCTTATGTTAAGTGTGATGAGAAATGAAAAAAAATACACGTGGTAAGATTTAGATTTTTACAGTGTAATAACATGAAAGGTCAATTGTTCCGTCAGTAGTTGGTTTTCCTTGTCATATACGCATTAGGTTCGATATCAGAATCCCTTAATATGCATGCATTATCTTTTTGTTTATTCATTCATTTATTTACAATGACGGTATATTGATCGCAAGTGGTGCCTTCAAATGAGAACTTTAACATTTTATAAATTTCTTGTCAACACTTTAATTGGCAATCACTTTGCACATTCATCATATTAAGCATGACGGATAAAGACCAATTAAACTGTTTAGTGCAAAACAGTTTAATTGGTCTTTTTTTCAGATCCATCCATCCATCCATCAGCCAAACTCGGCTCACCTGGTGAGTCACAGGTGTGCCCGTTCCCTGGTAACCTCACCTGCCTTCCACCTGACCATGTCTTCAAGCCTGTTTCCCTGGTATCCACAGAGCTGCCAACTTTTCAAAAAACCTTGAAGTGAGATTCTGTAGGACCTGACACTTCC
>JAPSES010074446.1:0-10421 GCA_029822895.1 Maxillicosta whitleyi
TTTTAATATAATTATTATATAAGCTTACACAATACTGTACAAATATATGATTACAATTACAATTTAATACAAAAGTGTGTCTAAATGGGAAGCGTTCATGTGGGATTTTTCCTGGATAACGGTGCAGATCCAGAATTTTTTTTTTTCACTTCCGTTAACATTGGGAGATAGGGCCTTTTTTGGACATTTAAGGGGGAGTCATCTTTTCTTAGGTGCTGTGTAATAACGAACAGAGTTGAATACAGTTCAATACGAAGAGTTCAATACAGCACTGGCAGAGGTCTGCGATCTACTGAGTGCCATTCTAGTTATCTATGTACTTTTATTACTGTTACGACTACTACTATTATTGTACCGCCATTTTTACACATTCCCTTCACTCAAATGTCAATGAAAGAAATTATGTTTATAGACATTTAACCATGATTTCTCTTTTTATACCATTTGTATTTATCGCTCTACCTCATGGATGGTACACTATTGATATTCTTTTATCTTTGTTAAAATACAACTAGGATAAGGTGAGGTCATTCTATAAGCCTCTCAGGTTTCTGACCTCACCTGCACGTTTACGAACCCTCCTCCTACCCAGACAGACATCTATCTGTTTAGTTTATTTCTATATGTACAAATAAAAAAAAATAAATACATAAATTATGATTACACATTATACTCTTTAGACAGATTGAACATTGGCCCAGTTCCATTGATTTATATGAAGACAGTTCATGTTGTTCATTTTTGTTCATATTATTGATATTTTTTGTGAATGGATAGTTTAAAAAGCCCTGATCCAACTGGTTCAGAATTTTACTAAATGGACCTGAATGTTTCATTTCACCTCAACATATTTGTGGTAAATGATGAGTGGAATACGTGTAATTTAGTGAAATTAGTGTAATTTTTGCATTTCATAGATTCATCCCAGATGGGACTCTTTGTGGTGGCCTGTTTTGGGCCCAGGGCCGTATGTTGGACACCTGTGATTTAGAAAAACTACATCAGAATCACATGGTCTGAACTGCATCCTTTTATCTACCCCACCTTCTGCCCCGCTGACCTCTTCCAGCCGCTGACATGTCTGTTAACTAGGTCGCAGGTACTGATAAGATTTATTCAACAGGTTTTATGTCGTTACAGACGCCGTGTCAGGTCCAAGGACGAGACAATCATGTCTTTATCTGGATTTATGTTGAGCCCAAACCAGCTGCTGTTACATCATTAGATAATTGTTGGATTGTTTGACCAAAATACTCTGATTACATGATAGAAAACAGAGACAAGCAACAAAGCAGCACAAAGCAGGAGCCACAATCTGCGCATTAATACAGAAAACATCCCATAAACACATGCACCATATTAGTGTTTTACTACAGATACCCATACTGATAAACTGATACTGGTAAAAAACAGTAGTTCCCACTGTTCCAGTTGTTTTCTTCTTCTTTCCGTCAGTGTTAAACTGTGTTCATAGTCCAATAAAGGTTCTGCAGAACCTAAAGTCTCTGTTTGTATAGACCAAGGGTTTGTGTCTCGGTCTCCTTCTGGGACTTTCTCTGGGTCTGGGTCTTCCTCTGGGTCTTCCTCTGGGTCTGGGTCTCCTTCTGGGTCTGGGTCTTTCTCTGGGTCTGGGTCTTCCTCTGGGTCTAGGTCTTCCTCTGGGTCTTTCTCTGGGTGTGGGTCTCCTTCTGGGTCTGGGTCTTCCTCTGAGTCTGGGTCTTCCTCTGGGTCTCCTTCTGGGTCTGAGTCTTCCTCTGGGTCTGGGTCTTTCTCTGGGTCTGGGTCTTTCTCTGGGTCTGGGTCTCCTTCTGGGTCTGTGTCTTCCTCTGGGTCTGGGTCTCCTTGTGGGTTTTTCTCTGGGTCTGGGTCTCCCTCTGGGTCTGGGTCTCCTTCTGGGTCTAGGTCTTACAGCTCTATCAGACCCTGTAAACCCTTTGACTGACAAACAATGGATTGATCCACACCTCTGCTTCGTCTTCTTCATGGTTGCCAAGGCAACAGTGTGCACTGTGTACTGGTGAAATGCACCAAATCTAAGCATTTTACATTCATTATTATGGGCTATATTTATTGGTGAAAGCTTTAATTATTTGAATGATGTCACCTGTGGTGTTGACTCCACCTAAAGGACATTTGATATGAATGGTTTTCTTTCTGAACACAGCCCTGCGGGTCCTGGGTCACATCAGCTGGTTAGGAGGTGCACAGCGTGGTTATCTACAGTCTGGTTTGGGACGCTCTACCTCCGGAGCCACAGCCGCCCAAACCACTCCCATCAGCGTTCATATTTGTACACATGGTGGTGAAGCCTGACCTGTGAGGAGGGTTTCTTGGGCACGTAGACCTTCCACATGTGGGCTTCCCTAGAGGCGGCCTTCTCCAGGAGAACAGCCAGCCTCCGGCCTTCCCAGGGTTCGTTGAACTTCATCTGTCCGTTCCCTGGTTGAGCCTACCTCCCCACTGGATACAGATACCTGAGGAGAAGCAGAGCATCAGCAGACCACGCCCACCAGGACCCAATACTGTCCCAAAGATCAAATATGACATGAACACAACCAGTGCTTTCATTTGATGTTTGAAGAACTTGTTAATTAAGACAAACGCACAACCTCATGGTCGGTCATGGCTGATCAGCCCCTGAGATAATGATGTCTGCAGATCCCTCAGGGTCAGACACGATCCTCTCTACTAAAAGGGAAGGGGATGGTGTGTCTAAGACATCCCACTAACTCTGCCCACAGCTGACTGTTAATTTATGTATTTGTGATGATTCAACAAGCTAGTGAAAACAGGACGTTGATCGGACCAATGTTTTGGGAGATATTAGTAACTTTGGAATACAATAGCCTTAAAGAAGTAACACCCAGAATCATCATTGGAGCGGGTTACCCAGCAGCAGACAAACAATAGGGTCACGTTGCCATGGTGACCACTGTCTTGTACAGAAACAGACATGCCAGCTGAGAGGTTATTCAACTGAAAATGGCCGAGATGTTTACCAAGAAAGAAAGGAAAAGAAGGAACTGGATCAGAGGAACCCGGGTTCCCCATGGGCCATCACACTAGTTCAGATCTGTTTTCCTGAAGTCAGCACATTGAACCTGATCTGTTCAGTGACATAACATAAACAAACAAACTGCACGTCATGAAACAGGACACTACAGGTGTGTGTCTGCCTGCTTATTTTTAGGTTTCCTCTTCAAACCGAATACAAATAATGACTTTATATTTATCGTGAGTGATCGAAGTCGGCCGCCGTGGGAACATTAATCAGTACATTTTGGTCAGATTAGCCGTGGACATGTAAATATAGATAACACCACAGTTTCAACAGCATACCAACTCCTCTGGTCGGTGTATGTATGAGAAATAATCGTCCCTCTAAACATGAAACACACACCTGTTCATAAAAAAAAAACATAATAAGAAGGTTATGTCATAAGAAAAAGGAATAAGAATAAAGCTTCTATTGGTGCTTTAGCCGGCTAACAGGTAAACAGCTCTGTCTACTGCTCACTCTGATGAAATAGGTCTACATATAAATACTGACATGAAACCCACATTAAAGTCTCCTTCAAATCTTTTTGGAAAACACCTGAAATGTCTACATAAGTTCCCCAACACTGGAAACACCGGCCTGTTGTAGCAGGTGCGGGAGAAGACTACTTCCTGGACACAAGCTAACCTGACACTTTAGGACATTTTTCTGATGTGACGTCACATAAAAATCTATTATTTCTACCTGTCTCTAAAACCACAGTTAGGGTATTATTCTGTTAAACATGTTTGACTCATCGGCTGGTTTGTTTGAGTGACGCCAGCTACCTGAGCGGACATGTAAAAGGCTTGTGCCTGCAGTGCTCCAGCACATAGACGGGCCCGGAGCCTTACCTCCCCTGCGAAGCGGAGAAAACGACAGTTGGATTTCATCCGGATAAAGAGGGGGGCGGGTCGGGTCCGGTTCCTCCGTTTAGTCGTCCATTTTCGCGTCCATAGTGCCGACTGCGGGGAAGAGGGGTCGTTTTAAATAAAAATGTATAAAAAGAAAAGAACGGAATATAGACGGATACGTCTACTTCCGAGGAGGGGACCGGGGGGGAGAGAGACCGAGGCTCCGCCCACATATAGACTGACCCAGGAGGAGCCGGAGTACAAAACGAGTGCACTTCATGTCTTATTAATATAGATTATGTCTTATTATTATATAAATTATGTCTTATTAATATCCTTCTGAGACCCAGCAATGTTTTGTTGTCCTCTGTAGTGGACAAAAGTTTCACAGCTTTATTAAAGAACTCCACAGCAAAGGACATTTCATTAAATACCCCCCCCCCCCCCACACACACACACACACACAAAAATAGAAGCCCAACCAAACAAAAACACACACGCACACACACACACATATATATATGCATATATGTATTAATTTTACAATCTACATTAACCTCATACAGAGATAAATCTGTATTATGATTATTTTGTACAGTTCAGAAATCATACCATATTACCATATTATTATTATTATTGTTATTGTTATTGTTATTGTTATTGTTATTGTTATTGTTGTTGTTGTTGTTGTTGTTGTTGTTGTTGTTGTTGTTGTTGTTGTGAGTATTAGTGATAGTACTGGTGCACAGTAACACCAAGCACAAAGACTCCAAAGTAATGTTTGTCTCAGAGTTACCAGAATTCAAACTTCTTCACTGGAATAAATAAAGGTTGGACATGTATCATCACTGACCCAATTTATCCATTTGAATATAAAAAATACAATTAATATGATATGCAGTTGAAAATCACCTGTTTTGCCAAATGTATGGAATAAAACACAGCAGTTAGACTTTATGTTGTGTCAAGTTTGTTGTTCCTCTTCATCAGAATGGGACAGGGGTTGTCCCACCATACTGTTTAGTCAACACTGAGCTATTAAAACCAATTTCATGACGTACAGTAATCTTAAACAGCACCAGAGTGGAATGGCTCAGCATGATGTTAAAACAAGTAATAGTTTTTTCAAATGTTAATTTCACAAACATTATGAGTATTGTTGTTTTGTGGGATAATAAAATTCATTTACATGTTTTACTGTGTGTTATCTGTGTTTTATGGTGCTTTGTTAAAGCTTTATCTGTAAACATGTCTGAAAAAGAGAACAGTATTATCCATTAACAATGGTATATTAGGTTTAATTAGAAAAGAATGACAATATTCTTTTAGTTATTCCAGATTTATACTGGAACGGGTCATGGTAGTCCGATAAAAGCCCACAGTTACACATTGCATATGTTGTTAGTTTACTAAAAGTACATGTTGAGACATTTGTGATTTTTTTGGGCCACATTGAATTTCCACCTTATTTCACTTCCTCATTGGAAGAAATACTTCAGTCCCTTTTGTGTTATCCACATATGTCTTACTGACTCCATGGTGATCTTTATGATGGTACATGTAATAACTTGCACTACAGATAGAACACCCTCAGTCTGCTGTACGTGTTATTTCAATGTGCGGATATTATTCATTAAACAGAATCTGTTGAAAACAAGTCATAAAAGACACTACGTAATGCTAAACTTGAGTCCGGCCCCTCAACCACTGTGAGCCAATCAAAACTTTTCATTTTGGGCGGACTATTTGAACGTTTCAAAGTGCAACATTGTGATTGGCTCAGACCAACATCAGTCACTGGGGGATCGTCTCTTATAAGACACGGGCCGTTTTTCCACTTTCGTCTTTTAATCTGTCTATTACAGTCTAAGTGTTGACAACACATCGACATGTTTTTGGCTTTACCGGTACAAACGACAGAAAACGACACCAAAGCATGACATTTACGCTCTTATTTGAACGGTTGAACGTCGTAAGACGGCGAGCTCGAGACACCAGCCTCAGGCGCTGATTGGCTGTTGCCGAATGACGTAACGTGGACGTGAGGGCCGTGAACATCAACAAAAGAGAGAAAAGAGAAAGACGAGCAGGAAAATACAAGCAGAAGAAAACAGATATGTGGAATTAAACCCCATTAACAGGTACGGAACAACTTTGGTGTCACATTTGTACTGTATTTTACTATTTTACTGTTTGTTGCGTATTTATTTCACTGGTGCTGCTTTTATTCTTATTAAGAGAAAGGAATGAAAAGACGAAAGTGAACGGTTGACAGACGTTTATTAACTTAACATCACGTTTTAACAACGATTCACTGAATTTACTAAAGCGATTTCAACAGAGTAACGTTTTAAAAACCCTATTTAATAGTTTAGATTCATATGTATTGTCTACTTTGAGTCTTTGTGAACAAACACAAGACGCTTTAGTGCCATTATTGTGATTTCCCCACTCCATCCTGTGGTTTTGCCTTTAAAAAGGTTCATCTGAGGGATGTGTCAGTAATAAAAGGCTCATTCTGAGGTGTGTGTCAGTAGTTTTTACATCCAGCTCAAGATGTTTTTCTTGTTGTGGGTTTCCTTTGGATCTGTAGCTGTTTTTGTTAAACACGGGTTAATTTCACAAAAAGACAACTTTGGCGCATATTTAATAAACGGATCCAACGGGTTTCTTTGACAGGTCTGTGTTTTTGGTGTCGGTGACTGTGTATGATGGACTAATTTGGTCTTTTATGGACCTTTAATGTCTTGGGAATGACAAACCGACCCCTCCCCCGCTCCTCCGGCCGACAGGGTTTAAAGCAGCCAGTTGTTAGCTTTAGCTAGCAGCAGTTAGCATCGTCGCCCAGCTCCGGGACGAGCATATAGCTTTTCCCACCGTGCATTTTATGTTTTTGTGTATTTTGGGGCTGTTTATTAACGGATCGGACCATAGTAACGGGGTAGTTTTTGGGTCAGGAAACCCGACACCGGAGCCCAGCTGGGGGAAGTGGGCGGGGCTTCGAGCCTCGACCCGTTAGCAACCCAACAGCCCCCACAGCCAAGTATGAGCAAAAAGTCCATTGAATCATATTAAAGTATCAAATAACTACTAGACAGGATTCCGACCACTAAAAATGGTTTGTTTGTTTAGTGGGTTTTTGTGCCATTATTAGTGCTCTGCTCTAATTTTAATACCTTAAAATCTGCATCACTGTAAAAAATATGGACAAATTGTTGAAATACAACAAATTCTCCATAAAGTGCTTGGATCAATTTATCAAATAACTAAGAATACTGAATTCTAGCTAGCTATATAAAAATAGCACATTAATATTTTTTATAACTATTGAATAATAGTCTAATATTTAGTTCAATAATTATTAAGACATAAAGGACAAAGAGGTGGTGTATGGATGGAGTGAAAGAGGACATGAAGGGATTCGGTGTGAGCGAAGAGGATGTAGAAGACAGGGTTAGATGGAGTTAACTCATTCAGGAAAAAGAGGAAAAAGATAAAGGAAAACAAGACATAAATGTGTTATTTTTATAGATTTGTGTTCATAGATATACATACTGCTGTGTATGTATATATATATACGTGTGTGTGTGTAAATATTTCATCTTTTTATTCTATTTTTAACTGTTATTTTTCGTAAATGTTTATATTCCATTTTCTTATTTCTTTCAGATTTTGTAATTTTATACTCATTGTTGTATCTTTAGGATTCGTGGTTTATTAATTTTGTTGTAGGCTACTCCTGATTTCAAACACACAGTGACCATAAAATCTATTCTATAATTGACTATTAATAACTCTCAAATGTATGACTTGACCACCATGCCAGTTTGTAGCTTCATTCCTGATTCAAAGAAATAAAAGGGGGTCAGAAGTATAAATAAAATCACTCAGTTGAGTGTGTTCCCATCCTTAAAACCCTTGTTGTGTGATTTCTTGTGTTGCAGTGAAGATACTGTAGTTTAAAACGACACAGACGTTCCTTCCCTCAGTGCCAGTGGAGACATGGATGCCTTCAAACTGATGAAGGAGCTGAAGGCCAACTATGAGCAGGAGGTTTATTACCTGCCCAAAGAGGCCGGTCTGAGCCTCATCGAGTCCAGCACACAGGTGACAAAGAACAAAATGCACAGGAGAAATATGTCATTGTTTTAATTTCACTTTGAATTGATCACTTTGTTTAGCTTGGTATTGTCAGAGGTGAGAGGCAGAAAGTATTATTATAAAGGCTACAAACACAACATTATTGAATAAAACGTGTTTATTCAGAACACATGAACTAACCACAGTAACAATGGAAGCATGTAGTAATAATAATAATGTGTTAAAGGTACAAACTCGACATGTGTGTAATTTGAGTTGTGATTAGTTTAGGCAACACCTAGTTGCATCTTCATTACCACCCTGAATGTCTTTATTGGTGTTTAAATAAATCTGTAAAAATCCTCCAAATGGAACAAAGACAGTGAATGTATTCTGATGTACTTTGTCACATTAAAGCTGTTCCTTGTAATTAAGTAAACTGTTTGGATTATCAAAGTACTGGCAGGAATATCTTATTTTAGTGTCAACCTCCCACTTGTGTGTATGTGATGATACTCAAAAGTGGGTTAATCAACAGAAATGACCTTTTCCACAGGACGACAGTCGGATCTCAGCCAAGTGCAGAGATGCCAAAGTGGAGGACTTATGGAGCCTGACCAGCTTCTTCGGTTACAGTGCCCAGACCTTCGTCCTGGCAGTGAACCTGCTGGACAGATTCCTGGCCATGATGAGGGTGAGACTGTACTGCACATGTGTAGCTGTCACCTTGACATTTTTAACCCGCTCAAAGTGTCCTGAAAACAACCAGATCCTAAAAAACAAACACAACATTCAGGAACATGTGACCCTTGACAGCACGACCTCTTTAACAGGGCTGTTTGACCCCAGGCATTAGGTGGAAGGAACGCTCTGGCTTTGTTTTATGGCACTTAATATTATTCTATTTAAAATGACTAAAGAGTCAGATGGTGTCACAACAAATTAATGACAATTGTTTTATACATTCAGGTATAACTTCAATTTAAAATATCACACACAAGAAAAAGTATAAAATGTAAAAAAAAAAAAAAAAACTGCCAGAGGATTACACTTCATTTAAATGCATTTACAGTCCAAACCTGAGTCTCTGTCACTGATCCAGTCCACAGCCGTGTGTTCACAACACTTTAGAAAAGGCTTCTCCATTTTTACAGACTTTAGGATAAAATGAATAAATGATATTTTCAAAAAGATGACATTAGTTCGTTATAGTTTTAGTTTCCTTTTGTATCAGGCACAGAATCAGTTCATATCTGACATGATTCAGCTGTAAACTTTCATCTTCATCAGAGGTGTCGCATGATGGTGTGACATGCTTAAGATGACTGATGTTCATTGAACGCATCACGCCATCATGCGACACCTCTGATGAAGACAGAAGTTTACGGCTGAAACATGTCAGGTATGTTTGACTGATTCTGTGTCTGATACAGAAGAAACTACAAAGACACTGACTTTGGTTGGATTCATCACTTTTTATCTCCTTTTTCTTCAAATAAATGGAATCAGACACGTTAATCCAGTGGTTTTGTAACCGTGGCGACCTCCTCCCTCAGATCCAGCCCAAACATCTGTCCTGCGTCAGCCTCAGCTGCCTCCACATGGCGGCCAAAGTGACGGAGGAGGAGTGTAACCTGACGCCCACTGATGAGCTGATCCGCATCGGGCAGTGTCGCTTCACTGTGTCCGACCTGGGCCGCATGGAGAAGATCATCGCAGAGAAGCTGGACTTCAAGTCCCGAGCCGTCACCGCCTTAACCTTCCTGCATCTGTACCATCAGATCGCACAGTCGCACTGCACAGACCGGTATGAAGACGACACTAGGACATACAGGCTTCAGTCTGACAAATGCACACTGTAACACATACTGTACCATACACTGCAACACACACACACAGTAACACACATTGTAACACTGTAACACACGCTGTAACACTGTAATATACACTGTAACACACGCTAACACACACTGTACACTGTACCACATTCTTCTAACACACACTGTACCATACAATGTAACACACACTGTAATACACACTGTAACACATTCTGTAACACACACTGTAATACACACTGTAACACATACTGTACCATACACTGCAACACACACATTGTAACACTGTAATACACACTGTACCGCACACTGCAACACTGTAACACTGTACCATACACTGTAACACACACTGTACCGTACACTTTACCACATTCTTCTAACACACACTGTACACTGTTGAGTTGTTCCAAATTAATCTGGTCCTAAACTGGATGCAGACTCACTGAATGGAGTCATTAATGGGGGGTGGGGGTGGGTTCAGGGGGACCAGGGTCCTGTACCACGAAGCCGGATTCCTAGCTTACCCAGGGTAACGTCGAGAGTAACTTCATCACGTGCAGCGTAACTTCCCGACTAACCCATACTACGAAAGGTGTATAGGTTTAAACCGGGGTG
>JAPSES010074447.1:0-10421 GCA_029822895.1 Maxillicosta whitleyi
CACTTTAAGTTGGGTGTGATTTAATTTAATGATGGAGAATTTGGAACTTTACATGTTCTACAGTTTTTAAATGATTCAGTGGTCAGTGTTGTCATTTCACTATCACAGTGCTTTACAGTGTATCGCCCTATAAACAGCTAAAATGTTTCACAATAATAAAGGAAATTGAGAACAGTTTTACCATAAAAAATCAGACTGTTTGGCATTCACACAGTCAAAGGTGAAGGTTAAAGTAAAAGTATGCCTGGAGTCACCCTGAGCACTCACTGAATTCCTTTGTTATTCTAAGTTTATCACCTCTATGTATGTAGCTTTGGCTTGACATTTAACCTGGCAGTTATTAAAAGTAAATGCATATAAATGAGTTAGATTTGCAAGCACTTAAATTCTTTCACACACTTAAATTAACCTGAACTTTTGGGTGCAGTAGAAACGCTATTACCAGGAACTCTTTTACCCCTAAAAAGTTCCAGGTAAATACGTTCCTGGTAATAACGAAAAGGCCCTATTGATGTAACTGGAATGCACAGATCATCTCCATGACATCTGAGACATTGATGTTTTCCTGCACAAAAAAGGAGGTTGGATTTTGTCTATAAATAATGATCATCTCTGGTGAGTAGGCTGTGATGTCATCAGATAAATACTGATTATGAACTGTTCCAGTCACAGTTGTGGTTGTAATGTGGAGGTTTGAAATTGTCTTAACTGGGTTTGGAGTTGTCTTAACTGGGTTTGAAGTTGTCTGAACTGGGTTTGAAATTGTCTTAACTGGGTTTGAAATTGTCTTAACTGGGTTTGAAGTTGTCTTAACTGGGTTTGGAGTTGTCTGAACTGGGTTTGAAATTGTCTTAACTGGGTTTCTTGCTTCAGTAATATCAGTATTCACCCTCACTACACCAAATGTCTCTCTCTCTATAATGCCATGACTTGTTAATTTATGATTTGTTTGTATAGTATTGTTTGTTTCTATGATTGTGACGTCATAGTGGTGGCATTAAGAGGTGGATTAAGTGGAGTATGTCCCCACTGAAGGTCCAGATATCAAATGCATGGCCTGCTATTGGGACAGTTTAAGAGACACGTGTTACATATTAGTCGCTAACTTATGTACAATCTCTATTCTAGGCTCTGTTGATGTTATTAATCATCACCATGGTTGCATGATGTCAAATGTTTCATCTAATTCCCTAAGCTTTGGAGCTTAGGGGATGGTCATTTCTAATGAGGTGTGTATGTAACCTTACATGACCGATCACCTCCTACATTTCACTTTCTCCAAAGTCAACATGTCTGCTTCTGTATGATGTGTGTGCTTCTTTCACTTCTACCTTCTACCTCACAAACAATGGGTGATTTATAAGATTACATATATTTACTCTGTAATCAGGGTATGTGTGAGAGAGTGCGGCAGCCTTAAGACGCCAAGACAGGAATATTTATCTTGTTGGAGTGAATTCCCAGACTTCTCCTCCTAATTTTCCCCCCTCTGTTGCTTGCTTACACCCTCCTCCACTTGCTTCTATCTCTTTCTGTTCCACTTCTCCTTTCAAAGAGGACCATTGACAGAAAAGCAAACAGGCATGGTGGGCGCAGCAAACACACACACACACACACGTACACACAAACACATAAACGTTGCGTTTGTGGGCACAACGTATTTAGTATGGACTTTATGTTTGTGTATGAAAGTGAGTATGTATGTTTTTAAGTATGTGTACTGTATGTGGAGGTCATATTACAAAACCACCAGTGTATTCAGTCAGTTCATTGATCTAAGGGGCAGGAGACAGAAGCAGTTTTTAATGGCATCTGCACGACATTAGCATCAAAATGGTGTAAGATAATATTTATTTTACTTTGCATGAGCATTGTTGACTTTCAGTTAGCCTTCGCTGGTAGACGTTCCTGTGTTGGAATTTTGGTTTGGTGTGCCAAAGCTCTTTAGCTCAAAATCAGCGTATGTTTTCACAGCGACCAAAACCAAAACCATCAGACCTGTAAACGCTACAGTCCAGTACAACCACACACTTGATGTAGTCCAGACCAGAGAGACCTGTGAAACCAACACACACAGAGTTGTTGATGAACAGTAGTATAAAGTGTCTTAGTTGTGTGTGTACTGTCTGTTTGCTGTCTGCACAAAGTCTGTTTCTTCTCTCAGTCAAAACAACACTTTTTTTTTTTTTTTTACCTTTGAGCAGCATCAACTTTTTTTTTTTTTTCAGGTCAAAGTACTGGCAACAAATTCAGCTTCCATACGAGTGTGGAGTCTCTCTATGTAATTTAGATACTCTATTAGCAGCATAGTTAAGCAGTTATTTTCTGTCTGGTAGATTTAGTTACTTTTATAGTAGTTGGCCTGTATTAAGTTACACGTATTTCTGTTGACTTTCACATCGAAGCCAAGCAAACAACCCCTCACTTCAGTGCTGTTTCTGCTCCACACTCAAATTGACATTGCCTGCGCTGTAAATGAGCGAGAAACATGTTCAAACGGAGTCCATTTTGGTTTAATGTGACACTCATGATAGAGAGGTACGCTATCATGAATGTTTGGTGGTGGTCAGAGGGGCAGTGTATTAAGTGTATTAAAATCAAAGTGTGAATATGTGAATGAATGAATAATAAATCAATAATGTGAAAGTGCTTTTGATGATTTGGTTATTTTTAATGTTATCTTAAAATTCTATGTGAATGCACAGATGCTTCAGTGTGTAAGATCTAGGTCAGACAGCAGAAATGGAACACAATATTACAAATTACTTTTTCAGTAATATATATAATTACCAACAAGAATCATCATGTTTTTGTTCCCTTAGAATGAGGTGACATCTACAAAAGTCATTGATACACTGTCTTTGTGTGTGTGCCATTTTGTGTAAATCACACATTGTCTGTTTGTGGTTTGAGACCAAAACAAAGGAGTTTAATCTTGGCAGACAAAGTCAGGACTTCAAATTAGCCCCACACACAGTCTTTGTCTGTCTTTTTTGTCATGTACACAATGCCTGTGTTTTCTTTGTGTCATGTTGGTCATATTGGCACTTCTGTTCTTGTAAAGAATGCTTCCTGCCAACACGGGCCCTAACAGTCCTGTATATGGTTCAAAATCAAAATGATTCTTGTGCTATGTCCACACTAACATGTGTTCATTGTAAAATTTTATTTTAACATCTCAAAAATAATTCTAATACCAATGAATGGGGACTGGTAATACTTCTGGAAACAGTAATTGTTGCAAATTGTTAAAATAACATGTTTAATAAGTGCAGTCATTAATACCCCTTAATAGGCCCCTTTTACACACCACTTTTGTTTTGTCTTTATTCTGGAGCAATGTCTGTGTAAACGTAACGGTGGCATCATTTGGTCCCACCTTTGTCGTGGCTTTGTGTAACACCTCTAGAGGTAGTAACAGAGCCATAAGAGAGTAAGGCAGAATCATGGAAAACTATATAAAAGGAACACCCCTCGTTCTGCAGCCAAGGTGTAACGTTTTGATGATGGTGACCTCCACACCTGATAAACCACAGGAGCTTATTGAGGCATTGGCCTGGATTCTCCAGCAGCTGCCCCATTGTTGTGGCTTTTTGACAGAGAGGGTACTGATGCAGCGGCTATGTGCCACTGGTGCTGTGGCCACTTTCACCCATGGCACGAAGCCAAGGCGGCTGCAACAGAATCCGTGCCAGTGTTTCCGTATGAGCACTGTACACTGCATCACCACCCCTTTGTTTCCAGAACGCAGGTCCTCCATGTAAAAGTCCAGCCTGTCTCACCTCTGTTACTCCTTTGGCTTGGCTGTGGAAATGGTGGAAAAAGACAGGTTCACGATCACCTTTTTTTCCAGATCTCTGTGTAAAAGTAGCTATAGTATAAAGAATAATTAAATTCTACAGCAGCTGTTTACAGAGAAAACAAGAACAGGAATATTTGCAATTCAGCAAGCACTTTGAATTAGCAGTTGGTCAAGGATGATGTTTTTGTCTTCAGAGAGGGTCACTTAAAAGGAGCACAGTGAATTAGGAAACAATATACAGTATGTCTGTATGTTACATTACATTACATTTAACAGACACTTTTATCCAAAATGACTTACAATAGATGACATAAACATAGCATATAGGACTTACAGATACAAGGTGTACAGAAAATATACAGAACAATAGGTGCGACTGCAGACTGGGGTTAGTAGGGTTTTTTTTTTTTTTGTTTTTTGTTTTTTTGGTGCTTTCGCAAAGGGGTCAGGGGTATGTATGTAGTAAGACCCAATCAAGCAGTGAGAATGTAGCTTTATGTGACATCCAAGGTCTACAAAAGTTTTCATTTCAGGTCTCCTGGAAAATTAGATGTAAATGTAGCAGAAGTCAATCTATGTTACTTACAATGAACATAATCCTATGATGGGGTCAGCAGATTTTCTCTGTCAAAATTTGGAACTGAATTACTGTAATATGTTCATACTCAGCGTTATCAGAAGTACATAGTGTATGAGTGGGATGATGTGCATGTACAGTATAAATTTCTTATGTCTGTGTTAATCTTTGCATGTGTGTTCATATTTAATGATATAAAGTGTACAAAGATGCACATATGTGTATGGATTAAAAAAGGCTAATGTGTAGGTCTTTGTGCACTATATGTGTGTATGCAGCATGGGAGGTTGTCAACTGTAATGACAGACTCTGTGTGTGTGTGTGTGCGTGTGTGTGTGTGCGCGCGCGCGTGTGCACGTGTTTATGTGTGTGTGCGCATGTGTGCGTGCGTGTGTTTGTGTTTGTAATGAGTAGAGAGAAAGGTTCTGTGTGATTATAGGCCTCTCTTAGGACCAGAAAGACTAAATATGGCTCAGACTAAACACTGTCTCTGCACACACACATGCTCACACACCGCACCACAAACCATATACACATTGGCAACACACAGTACATATGAAGAGAAAAGCAAGTCTGAAAATAACCCAAAGATATTTTTATGATCAGACAGGACGGGAGTTATCTTCAGGGTGAGTGTTCCTGTCCTTTAGTGTGTGGAAATGTCACTGTTTGAATTGGCATTTCAACTTTATTCATTCAGTTGTCAAAGCGGAAGATTATTTCCAAAGGGCTTTTACTTTGTATTAACCTTTTGAATTGCTGCTTAATTATCTTTCCATATATATTTTAATGTTGGCAAAGAGAAGAAACCAGGAAACAAGCACATGTGGAGTGGAAGGGCTTTGAGTTGGATAGAATAAAAACTGATCTGTGATACGACTAAACATACTGCAAATGAAGCCCAAGTGGATAAGTTAAGATAAGATTAGTTAGAGTTGGTAATAAATCAGTAAAGTAATCCAAAGTGTTTTTAACAATGCCAACCATGTTCCTGAGATGGCTGTGTCCATGTAAACTCAGTGAATGAAGTGTTGAAATTAACCGGTAAAGAAACGTGTGAATCGTGTGTTAGTTTGTTTTGTTGCCCTGTTGACATGTCAACTGAGTTCATACATATTTTGTCTTCAGAAGAAGCTCAGACAGTCCGTGTGCTTGCAGCTGTTCTGTCCAAATGGGCCCTTGGGTTAAATCACATTGCATGTTATTAATAAACATATTTAACTGTGTGTCAGTGTGTGCATAGTCTGTGGGAGGTTGCCCGAGTGTGTTTCAGTCAGCTCTTCTGTGTGTGTTGATTGTCTTACCCCTGACTGATTTAAGGGCCCTGCTTTAGGGACACAAGTGTTGTGTTAGTGTATTTGTCTGAACTTTGACCTTGACCACACTTCAGAACAGCTGTATGCGGTGCTTTATGAGGTGTGAGTGTGTGTGTGTGTGTGTGTGTGTGTGTGTGTTTGTTTTACATGCCTACATCCACCATCTACATTCACTATCAGTTTCACTTAATGGGCCAGTGTTTATTAATAATGCTGAAAGCTGCTTAAATCTTAAATTGTTAAGTACTGGTGTCTTCGCAGCATTCATAGCCTTATTTATCTGAACTGTAGAAGGTCCTAGGCCTTCATCTGAGTGAGGCTTCTATTAGAACAGGCCTTTATTCCCTCTGTGCGATGAATAAAATATTAATAAATAAAGTCATAGTTAAAAATGTAGTTTGGAGTTTTGTTTTTGTAGCATCTGTTTGCACTGTTGAAGTTACTGTTCACAGATTCATTTTTAACAGGGCTTTGATTGTGAAAGTATTGCCATTTTGTGACACTTGTTTGGCCCCGACATTCAGGGACTCCCCTTGTTGAAGAGTTTGAAACCCTGGGAGTCGTGATTCAAAACAGACCCTTTTATTCAATCTGCCCATAATAATTATTGCTCCGTGATATTACATTTTATGAAGCTCTTTTTAGCTCTAGTTTTGGAAGGCCCCTGTGTTAGTATTCACTACTGATAAGAGATGATGTCTGAGGGATCAGAGATCACAACTGCCACACTTGAACAGATATACCTATATATATCATCAACTATTAGTGGTTTACACAGCTGACTTAGGTGTGGAAGGTTTCCAGTTCGAATCCCAGGTGAGCCCTTGGGCAAGGCCCTTTACGCTATACATGCCTTGTAAGTTGCTTTGGATAAAAGTGTCAGTCTAATGTAATATACTGTAGGTTCAAAAGAAAGTAATTGTTTATCAGGTAATATCACCTAACCCTGTACATTTACATTTTTTAAAAATGAAGTGAAGTGTTGAATGACATTCTTGACTCAGTATTACATATGATCTATTTTTCATCAATGCTCTTTGTTACTGATTAGAAACTGAGAAATCAAGTAAAGCTGCTGTAAACTGGGTTTGGCAGAAGCAGCCGGACCCTTAGGGCATCAGGTGATGTAGGCTTACGAATTCTTAGACATATGCAATGATTTATTTTATTTTTTTAATTTTTTTTCCTGGAGGGGAGCATTGGGAGACATTATTTCCTTCCAATTTTGAGGTTATCTTTGACCATGTCCACACCTTTGTGTATAGATGTATAAACCCCATAAAGAGAGGAATCAGACGGCAGACACCGCAGACTGTTCAGTCACTAATGTGTTATGAACAGAAATAATGCACTAAAAAAAAATCCTATTGGAATAGTGTCAGATCCAAAAACAATTAAAACGCATTCTAAAAAGGAAAGACATATAACATAGTGATAAACATGTCTGAACCAGAGAGAGAGAGAGAGAGAGAGAGAAAATTGTAATCTGTATAAGTATATATGTGAAAATAATCTGAATATTTTTGGATAAGATATTTGGTCTAATTATGACCAAACTCTCCAGTCCAGTTTCCACCCATTTACTCCTCCCTTCATCCAGCTGTTCTGACCAAACCCCCTAATTATTTCAATTCTGGGTGGGCCTGGACTAAGCCAGAAAGTGTGGGATCTTTTTGTGTGTGTATGTGTGAATGGGTCACCTCTAAACCTTTGTAGGTCAGCACCCACAGCCCGGGGCTACCAGTGGCCTGGGACTGGTTGGGGTGTTAATCCCATGTTGGGTGTCACTGTGGTTGGTCAGGCTCTGTAATTTAGTCCCCTGCTCAGTCTGGGCCTCTGGACCACCCAGCTCACTGCATTAACTACTCACTTCTGCATACGTGTCTGTGTATGCATGTGCTACACAAAAGGCGTACCTTTAAACTTTTTTCTGTATTCTATATTGTGCAGTTGTGTGTAATAGATTATTTACATTCTGTAAGTATCTGTTAAGAGTCACATTTTCTGTAACTTTTTTGTGTTCTGTTTTGTCATGGATTTGTTTGGATTTTCGATGGTGTATATTTTGCCCATGTTTTAAGTCCCAGCTTTTTTTCTGCTTTCATCTGACCTTTACTTTTGGGATTTTTAAAAAGTGACAAATTCATTATTGATTGAAAGACTGGAGCTTGGGGGAGCTGTGAAGTGAAGGTAGATCCCTCAAACACGATCTATCAGGAGAGAAAAAAGCCCTTTGTTCATGACCATGTGAACATGTGTGTCAGAGAAAAGTAGAAGGCCTCTCCCCCTCCCTCTATGAACTTTACCATCCCAGAGAACACATAAGAGTTAGCTGGCTCTGTGACAAAGCAGACATAAATCATTGCTCTGTGTTTTTCCAGACATTTGTACCACTAAGCATTAGCCCCTTAAAGCATCTCAGACTAGACTTATTGGGCAGCGAGGTTAAAAAAAAAAAAGATGCTTTGACTTTTCTTACCAAAGAAACCCTTGTACCTTCTCACTTACTATATTTTTGACACCACCTTGAAGTGAAACTACGATGGTAAGCATTGATTTTTGAAACACTGAGAAAACTTAATCACTTTCCCACTCATCAACTTCTGCGTACTGGTACTAAAATTTAATTAGTATTGAATTGTGAATTTTGATGTCAAACTTAAACGTTTAACAGATCCTCAGAAATACTGATTATTTGACTGTTCATTTTCATTGTGTTTTTTAATCATTTCAACAATATCTGTAAAGCCCTGTGAGGTCACTTTGTTGTCATATTGGGCTCTATCAATGAAATTGAATTGAATTGAATTGCTTACCAACACAGTATCTCAACAACAGCTTGACAAAACACTTTTGTCAAACTTTTTAGACAAGAAGTTGCTATGTTTGAATGTTTGAATAGCTCAGTTCTTCCAACAAACTCTTCCTTTATGAAATCTGTTCGGTTTAATTAACAGGAACTATTAAAAAAAAAAAAAAAAAAAAAAAAAAAACATTACAGGGACTGATAATGGTAAATGTTCTGCTCTTCTATAGTTCTTTTCTACACCTTGGTTAAAATGCTTTACAAAGCCTCACACACACACCAGTAGGAGGATACTATGATAATGTACCATGCAAGGCACTACTGGGAGCAATTTAGGGTTCAGTGTCTTTCTTATGGACACTTGGAGCCAGGATTTGAACCACCAACCCTTTGGTTATTGGACAACCCCCTCTACCAACTGAGCCACAGTTAATTCAGAGGTAAAATATTTGTTGCATCTGTTCACGGGCAAGGACAAATAAAAGTCATTCACATATGAAACGTCAGACATATTTACTGTACAGGTCTGATCCGGTTCTGCAAGAACTTCCCAGACTACTTCCCAGCAGCAAAACTTAAGTGTGAGAGGGTCATGAAGTAGTTTGTCCATGTAACGTTGGCATTGTCCGTGACCCAAAATTAATTTTTTTAACTTCATAAGAAACACATGAAAATCTAAACATGTTTTCAGACTAGCTGGGAGTTGATTCCATTCCTTAATGGTTTGAGAGAAAAAACAGACTGACTTTTCAGTGGAGGAGTTGCTGTATTTTAGTAGACTATTTTAAACACAAGCTAAATGTCAGACTATGAAATTGAATCCTCAAAACATAACAGCAATTGACATGAGAAAGAACCATTGCATTTAGATCCACCCCTGGAAGCTTCATCATTGAGTTTCTAATGTCTGAACAGGGCTATGTTGTACTTTGTTTTTCATCTCTTCATCTATTCAGCTAAATATTTCACTTCCTCGACCATCAACATTTGGAGGAGTGTAATGCTGTCACTTCTTGGTGAAACAAACTTTAATAGTTTTCTTGGTAGTGCAAGTCATGACAACTTAACCCGGTTTCAAACATTCCGTTCAAACAATCCATAGACTTTGTATCTCAGTGGTTTATGCCACTGGCTTTGGTGTGGAAGGTTGCCATTTAAGACCCAGGTGGGCCCTTGGGAAAGGCCCTTTATGCTATACACACCTATACCTGTAGCCACAAGGGGGCAGTGTCTCATTGTTCTGGTCCCAAGTCCAGATAAATACAGAGGGTTGTGTCAGGAAGGGCATCTGATGTAAAAACCTGTGATAAATCAACATGTGAATGTGTCGCTGCCTGGTCAACCTGGTCAAAAACAGCCGGTATAGAAATGTTGACTTTAGAGTACTAATTTGTTAGAAGGGAAAATGCATGGTATTTATATCAAAGAGTAAATATAATGTGAAAAAGAAGAAACATAAGCGATAGTATGTAGTCACAGTTATCAGGTTGGTGTGGTCCAGGCTTTTTGTTTTTTTGTTGACAGATCCTATCAACTCATTCCCTAATTCTCCTTTTGTTCAGGAGGAATAAAGAAATAATAACAACGGAAATTATGGAAACATTTGAGTAAAAACAACTCTCTTTTTCAGCGTCTGTCTGATCTCATTCTTTGCTTTTTTTTATTTATTTTTTTTAAACATAGTTAATCTCCTTGTGTCTTTGTGGCGCCCCAACCTTTGCGTCTCACTCTGTTTTGTCACCTCCTCTCCAGCCCCCTCCTCTGTCTTATCAGTCAGAATGTAGACAGTTATCAGTGTTCTGTGTTTGCTTGTTTTGACCGTAGACAATAGTGGTTACTGTCTGACTGCTTATCTGTCACATCACATGCTGGAAGTTGAGATGCTGATCACTCCAGTAGCCAAAATACCAATGCCCCCCC
>JAPSES010074448.1:0-10420 GCA_029822895.1 Maxillicosta whitleyi
GAGATGCTGTGATGCTGTGCAGCGCTCATGAACCCTCAGGGACAAGCATTGCGTGTGCCAGTACTCTGGAGGCGGGGCTTCAGGGGGTTGTCTGAAGAAAGTAGGTATTTTCCAAATGTAACTTACTCAAACTGTTTTTCCAAGATCTCCTACCCCACCTTTAAGTTCTCTTTGTTTTGCTTTAAATGCCTTTTACCATTATCACCAAACCTCCTTTCATTTGAAGAAAATATGTGTGAAAATAGATGGTAAGGGATCAACAGTATTCCCACATTTTGTTCTTGTTAAACCAAAAAAGCAGCTTTTTATTCACAAAACAGGTCGACAAAAGCAGTCCAGTATTCTGCTATTGTCTGTTGCAGGAAAAAAAAAAATCTCCTGCAGTGAGAGAAACAGTTATAGTTTGGAACAAGAAAATCCCCTATTACCCACAGTCACTTCAGCTCTGCTCTTGTAGATGATTCCATCCTTCTCGGCTGTCCCGTGGCCGGTTGTTTGAACTGCTCTAATGCACCAGATGAAATAGATGTGAGATGACTTTGTTTTTCCAAATGGGTTTGGTGAATGTGTCTACCCAAATGATTGTTTTGTTTGATAGTTTAGATGCTGTGTTTTGCATTTTGTTATTTGAATCTAACCTTTTCTCAGTGCATTGTTTAATTTGAATCAAAATTAACTGTAAATATTAGATGAGACATGTTGATTATCGATGGATTGATAGATTTTGATTGATTTTATTGATCCCAAACTGGAATATTGTAGTGCAGCAGAATGATAAATAGTAAAAAAAAAAAAAAAAATAGAATGTAAGTATTAAAAATGGAATGCAAGAGTGAAGTATGAAATACAACTGGTAGAAAATCTGGACAATCAAACTACAAGGTGTCCAATAAACTTTAAAGATATTGATCAGAAATGTTAAATTGTACAGATGTGCATGATGGGTAAGGTTTGGTACATACTCCATGAGAACAAAGACGTTTTTCATCTTCTCAAGGTGGAAAAAACAAGAACGAAGTTTGTTCTGTCCAAAATATTTCATACTTCACGAGAAACTGGAGCGCTAGAGAGTCCACAGTTTTTCCACATTAGCCACGCCCACTTTGAGTACCTGACCAATCATGATCATTTTTAGTTGTCGCACATCGCACAAGAGAAAGGTTCTGCCGCGACAGTGTGTTCGAAGAGTCTGCAAAAACATCCAAACCGGGGTTGCGGGAACTAAATGACGTCATTTTGAGAGCAGAAGAATGGTAGTTAAGTAGCTACCAATGGGATAGGCTAAGTTAATTACCATGGTAACAGAGATGTTTTGCAGCCAACTGCTAATCCTGCTACATACTCTGTAAGAACAGCAAAATTTCCTCTTGCTCCCAGGGTTGCAAGAACATCTCTGTTACCATAGTAATTTACTTGGCCTATCCCAACCATCAATGGGGTTTACCCTTGGACGTGTCACCAGCTCATCAGCCCCTCCCCCCATACCCCTTACATTACAATTTATAATATATACATTTTTGTTATTTGTATATACGTATTTTTTTTTATCTATCTTTTTACTTTTATACTTTTTGTGGTTGTTTCAGTTGGTTTGTCATTTTTAGACACATCTGCTTCACACTTACTATTCTTTTCACCTATTCAATTAACCTTTTAATTGAATCGATAGCTTAATCACAACAATAATCAATAGGTGCAACTCTAAAGCCAAGGGTCTGCTGTTATTGTCTGGTTGTTGGTGTTTTCGTGGTTGCTCTTCCTAATCTACATTCCAAGTGTGTCTACCTTCACCTTTGTGTGTTTTCCCTCAGACTGACTCACTTTAACCTTGACCTTAGAGCTGAATTAGGTCTGATGTGTGTCATCGCTATAAATACACTCCTCACTGTGTCTATCTACCGCTTTTTTAATACTGACTTTTACTTCTACTGTCAGTGTCTTCATCGCTCATCGTAACGAATCAGCTGAAGGACTGGATTTATCGGTCTGTTGTGTGTGGGCATGTGGGTCTTTGTGAATGCACCTCCTGTCTGTGCTGCAGACGGTGCAAATATAAATGGAATGGCCACTGTGAGTGTGTGTGTGTGTGTGTTGTCTTACGAGACTCCATGCGTGTAAGTGAAAGGAGAGTGGGGTAATTTGCTGGTCTTTGTGTGTGTGTGTGTGTTCAGATGGCATTGTTTGATGATCTGAATCAGTCGCCTCAGTGAGCACAGAGTCAGCCTCTTTCTTCAGTCACACAAATACACACTCAGAAACACACACACGTGGTTTAATTTAGCTTCCTTCAAGCCTAATGGCTATTAATGGTCTTTTATTATCTCACAGTAGCAGCCGTGAATTTTAAAAGCAAAACACTACTGAGCAAAGTTGCTTTAAAATGATCTTTTTCTCCTCTTTATGTTTGATAAATGGTTCTAACGTATTTTGACAGATTTCAGTTAAAAGGTATTGTTGCGATGTTTTTAGCCTTTTCGTTCGTGGGGTAATAAAATAGGCTTTCTTGCAGCTTTAAAGCAAAGTATACAACTTAACCAAAAGTATACGGTTGAATATTAATTCTGTGTTTATAACTGTCTATAACTGATATTTGGCTGCAGTTATAACACTGTATTTAAAAGTATCACCACATACTGAGAATTAGGAAGTTGTTTTTATCTTCCTTATTTTGCTGTGGGATATGTACAGTGGTTAGTATCTGCTCATATGTCTGTCATCATCTTTTGGTTTCTGTAGCCTGACTAGATTTCACATTTCACAGAACCTGCTATGGGAATGTTTCATTTTGCAGTTAAACATCAAGGCAGAGCACATTGAAATTCTCTGTCCATACATTCTAGATTACACCTTGAACAAAGACCTTTGGCAAATGAGAACTGACACAGACTTTCTAGATGACAAGTCTCTCTTTGATCAGGGATAAAACCTAGACACATTTTAGTAACTGTCAGTAATATGTCAGCCAAACGGAGAAGTCTGTTAAAACAACACTGAACATAAAGCTTAGCATTTCGTTAGCCTCGTAGCACGAACTAAGTCATACACTATATGGACAAAAGTACTGGGATATGTGGAATTCAGTTGTTTCTTTTGTATGAGCTACAAAGCAATAATGCCAAATGTCATCATATAGGTTTATTTTGGGATAACTATTATCACTAAATCGGCACGGACAGGACACCTTACAGCTGTAGACATGAAGTGTCCCAATATTTATGTCCATATAGTTTATAAACAGCAATATTTCCTTGAAGTTTAATGGAAGGTTTTTGAAAGATGTGAAGAAAGTAAATGGTTAATTGTGGTAGAAAATGATGTACAGTCAGAGCACAAAAAGTATTTTAGAAATTTAGAGGTAGAACATTTAACATCACAGTAATGGATAAAAAAAAAAAAAATCAATGTTGAGAAATTTAGTAAAAACCATCTCTGAGGAAACAAACATAACAATTTAAAGCAAACTAACCAATGCAATGATATTTATCCCAATATAAAACTATATTAGAACATTTGTCATTATTGTTTTGTATCCCAGACCCCTGTTAGAAATGAAACACCAACATGTCCCATTACTTTTGTCCATATGGTGTATGACATAGGCAATTATGGTTTGAGTCTTAACGATATGTAGTTATGTGACTTTCCACACCTGGACTACAATGGTTACCTCACCTTGTTTTTTTTTATTCCAATGCCAATATTAAACCCATATAAGTGATAACAGCAGCCACTCAGGCTAACCCTAACATAACAGTACATTAAGGTATCCATTACACAGGAGAAGCTATAGGTCTCTTCACACTTGGGCTCTTTGTGCATCCTCTCACACACATTTTTCATCAGTATGTTTTTACTCTCTCCTTCAGAAAACCGTCGACTGCATGACGACCATGTCGGTTCCTTCCACCCTGGTCAAATGTCTGTACCTGTTCTTCGACTTGCCCCACATGGCTGAAGCTCCAATCGGGTCCACTTCACAGCCGCCGCCGCCCCCACCACCACTATCCACAGCCACACAGGAGAAGACCCCGGGGCAGGGCCAGCCCCAGCCTGAGCTGCCTCTGGCCGACCGCAGGGCGTTGCTCCAGAAAGTCTTTGTCCAGGTAAACTAGACAAACAGGAACGGAACTCAGCACTGAATACAGAGGAGGACATGCATACATAGGGTTTGCTACTTTAGAAAAGGTTATTCCAGTGTTAATAACATGATCAGACACGTGTTGATTTAAGTTTGTTAATCCATATTTCTGCTACTATCGGGGGGTGTTCCTGTAGCTTTTGTTTTTCCTCTCCCACTAGTACTGTGTACAGGAAAGCATTAGTTGTTGCTGTATTTTATGCATGAGCACCATCAATAACCACTGTATGTAGTTTACTTTTTTCTGTCCATTTGATTCTTGTGAACGTAATTCCATTCACACCTCGATGAAATTTCCTCTAATATTGCAAAATGTTTGTTTGAAATGAGGGTGAATTGGTCAAAAATTGAGACAAATAGAAATGACAACTTCCATTTCACCCAAACATGCACCTTTTACTAAATTCTACTCTCATATACTAAATCTAGACTAACTGATGTAAAATGACCCTTGACTTGCTTGTGGAGGGATACGTCTGAATGACACACGCTCTAGTTTTCAGTTCATCTCATCTTTTATTGAATCTTTTTTTATTCTACAGATCCTGGTCAAACTCTGCAACTTCGTGTCTCCGGCGGAGGAACTGGCCCAAAAAGATGACCTTCAGCTTCTGTTCAGTGCCATCACGTCCTGGTGCCCCCCCCACAACCTGCCGTGGAGGAGGAGCGCTGGGGAAGTCCTCACCACCATCTCCAGACATGGCCTCAGTGTCAACGTGGTCAAATATATACATGGTATGTACACTTCTACTGTATAGACAGGACATGTGTGGGTGTGTGTGGACTTGATATTTATTGGTGTCAGTGTTCTTTGACAGTGTTGGTTTCGGTTATAAAACTGAGTAATATCAGTTAGAACACCCAAGACACACTGAAGACCACTTTGAATTGCTCACCAGCTGTAATTCCTTCCAAGCACAAACACACACTTGGTTTTCTTGTAGCAGGTTTATTCAAAGTTTATTCACCAAATGCATGTGAAAACTAAACAATTTGTAAGTATAACAAAATGTGATAAACACACACTATAAGCAATTCTAAAATGATGACATGCACTACATATATATATATATATGTGCGACTGGATACCAAGGCCCTTTACGCTATACATGCCTATACCTTGTTAAGTGGCTTTGGATAAAAGCGTCAGCCAAATGTAATTTATTTATTAAAATACTATGTAACACAGAAAAACCATATAAATGACCTAAATATTCACATCTTCCATCAGTGCTGAGGCCTTGGTAGCTCCTGTTACAAAACTATTAGGTGGTGATTTAGTCATAGTCAGAATCAGGGATCGGTATATAAATTCCAAAAGTTTTAATTGTGTTGTTATTTCCTCAGCACACAACATGCTACACAAATATTGGAATAACTGAAAACCTTTGACACGGTTCACATATTTTGAAGAAACGATATAAAGAAAAACGGCACACTATGTAGATGGATTACAATAATTTGAAAACATCTACATTTGTGTTTTATATTTTGTTGACTTGTGTATTTACATGTCATGTATTTCCACCAGTTTTCAAAATCTAAAATGTATTTACCAGTTTATTATGGTGTCATGCCCTCTTTACTAAGGTAATATTAAATGTGTAACTGTACATCCTTAGAGAAGATCTGAAGAAGACAAGATTTGTGTCACATGAATGGATATTTAAGGCTTTTATTTTGAAAAGGAGAAATTGTGATATGGACAGTGCTGTTTTAATTATGTGTCAAATGGAGATCACCCCTGCCTTTCGTTGACTGATTACATCTATAAAAGTAAACCAAAATAATAAAAAATAACGGACATTTATTTACACATGGCTTCAAATGTGGTGTTGTACAGTGAAATAGTGTTCTATTGAAGTGGGAAGGCAAGAACCCAAGTCTTAAGTTTTATATAGGTTCTACATAAAAAGGAAATTGTAGAATAGAAGAGATGGCGTCAGATTTCTGTGGAAGGAACAGAATATCATCAGCATATAGTGACATTATCAAATACATTTTTTCCTTTGGTTTCAGTCGTGCTGTTTAAGTTTTCTGTTCAATATTGACCCGTAACTCCTTTTGTTATTTCTGACATCTCCGTCTCCAGAGAAGGAATGCCTTGCCACTTGTGTCCAGAACATGCAGCAGTCTGATGACCTGTCGCCGTTGGAGATTGTGGAGATGTTTGCTGGCCTGTCATGTTTCCTCAAAGATTCCAGTGATGTGTCCCAGACGCTGCTGGATGATTTCAGAATGTGCCAGGGCTACGCCTTCCTCTCTGACCTCATGCTCAGGTACCACGACACGTTTTTAGTTTTTACAGCTCATATGGTCTGCAGCTGAAGTATGGTTATTTACACAGGGTTCCCACTAGGTCTTCAAAGTGTGAAATTACAAATATGCCTTTAATACATTAAAAAATCTTTAAAAGCTATTATATTTTATATGGTAGGTCTTAAGCTGTGTTGCCATAAACTTATTGGCTATGTTGTGTTTAAATGTGTTTGGGAAATGTCCAAGCTGCCAAGAAAGTAGACCAAAGGTGACTCGGAATGCTGGGAATCGAGGTGTTGGAGTAAATAAATATAATCAAGGAGTCATGAATTTTTGCCAGTATGGCTGTGAAATGGCCCTAAAATTCTGGTGTAAGTCTTAAAAAGTCTCACATTTAAGCCGTAGGAACCGTGCTTACAGAAACCTCTTTGTCTGTACAGACTGGAACAAGCCAAGGAAGACGAACCGAGAGACGCCCTGAAGGACCTGGTTAATCTGGTCACATGTCTGACCACGTACGGAGTGATGGAGCTGAAACCGGCCGGTCTGACGACTGGAGCCCCTTTCCTGCTGCCAGGCTTTGTACTCCCACAACCTTCTGGAAAAGGTGCAGTTTTATTATTTCTCTTCCTAGACCAATGTTTTATGGAAAATAAATTGTTTCCTCATTATCATTGGTTGATACTGCGGCAGACTTCAGATGTCCCAATATGATACAATCACAATACTTAGCTGCTGATTCAATACTATCGTAATGGGAAGCACATGCTCACCCGACATATTTGATCAACAAAATGGATTTTTAAGTAAGAATTACGGGTGTGTTCAAAATATTGATGCAGGGATATATCGTTGCGGGCCTCTTCACGATATGTGTATCGATACAGTGGCATCAGTATCGATATTTCACATGTAACAAACAATTAGTTTGTCGAGTTTCTGAAATGGCATCTGACTTTGCATGTTTTAAGTTTATCAAAGCCGTCTTTATCTGTTTTCTTTAAAATATTAAAAAAGTAAAAACTGTAAAAAAAAGAATATAGGCCTAAAATATCGGGATGTATATCGCATTGAATACCATGTACCGGAATGCACATATATCGCAATACATATCGTATCGTGACCCCTGTATCGGGGTATGTATCGTATTGTTGGCAATACCCACCCCTAGTAAGAATGCATTTAAGTAAATTGATGAAAGTTTTAAAGGCTAAAATGCCACACTTATGCCATTCTTGTTTTCCCGACTTCTGCAATAAGAAGATACGTGGCCCCTGAAAACATCACACAGCACAAACAACAGCATTAAAATGAACAGATTTAATTGACTTCTTGCTCTTATTGTTTTTTTTTATTTCTTTTTTTTTTTTTTTTTATTTCAAAGTTTTAGACAAATAGCCTAAATAAATAAATGTATGTGCATACAGTTATCAGACTTTTATGGTCGTTTAAACAGGTCAGTGTTGTAGAAGATGACAGTGTTTCCATGGTAACTACAGAGCTTCTGAATGTCCAAATGGATCATATCTGATGACCATGAAAAGATGAAGAACTGTATTTGACACCAGTTATTTACAATCATTAATTAATTAATTAATCATTAATTAATGGATCATTATGTATTTAACATTTTAGGCCAATGGATGATACACCTCATAGAGAGGTTGCTCATGGCAACCGTTCTCAATTTAATTCAATATACCAAAGACAACTGGCTTCAGTCCAACAACCCTGTAAAGTGCAGGCCTGGTTTTTCCTGACATGGTGGAATTTGACTACAGCAATGGTAAAAGTTGAAAGAAAGCTGTTTAAGGAGAGAGGAGGGGTGTGGGAATGTGTAAGACGCCAACTCTTTCCTCCTCTAATGGACAATTTGCATTTGTGATGTATCTGGAACATCTACTGTCTGCCCTCCAGGATGCGTTCTCTCTCCTCTGCTGTATATATTATACACCAAAGATCGTCGCAGAAAGTGAGCAGTTATTTGTGGAAAAGTATTTCGCATGTACCGCCGTTGTTGTATCTCTGTCAGATCTTAATCCCTGAAATGACTTTGATGCTCGGCTGAACTCAGTCAGCTTAACCTGTTGACAGAAACCATGGCAACTGTCACCTATCACCCAAATACCCCAGGCCTACTGCATACAAATGGGTTATTTCAGAGGCGAGACCCATTTTCTCTATATTTACGTCATTGCAAAGCTTTTAACCTATTTACAGGCAGCAATTTATATAGCAAAAGGATGCGTGGAGCCTAATTATGAACTATTACATGATTGTTCACATTTCTGAAGGGAAACAGGTTCTCCTGTACATTATTGATTGATTTGATTTGGTGATTTATTATGACCATGCAATGAAATGTAGCATATGTGAACAAGCAAAATATAAATAATAATGCAAATGCCAACAGTCAGAACAATTTTAGACAGAAGAAAAGCACAACAGTTCCATTTACATGCCTGAAAATGGGTGAGAAGTGCAACTTAACCAGTCCCATCCCCTCTGCATGAAATATTATTAATAATGTATATTTACCTCCCTCTTCCTTTTACATTACTCTTATATTTATATATCTGTTCACATGCACACACACACACACACACACAACATATGAGTGCACATATACACATCAAATATATAATCTTTTATCTATGCCCTTTTTAAAGTCTGGCAAAATATAAGTGTATGTAATAATAAATAAATATCTACATAAACAACATTGAACATACAGTGCCAGTTATTGTTTCATTCACAGCTACATCTATTAATGTTTCTTCTTTTATATATATATATATATATAGTATAGCACATGTGTTTTTTCTTTTGCGGACCATGACTACACTAACAAACTAACAATATGTGAAGTGTTTTAATTTAAGAATAAATTATGATGGTTTGTTTCCATTATTTTATGACATACGGCACACAAGAAACAAACGGATAGATGCAGAAATAGGTCCATTTTATTTTTCTGCTCAAGAATGTGACAGAAAAAAATAAAAAAATAAAATGAAAGTCATCAGACGTGTACTGTGGGTCAGATACATGCAGCTCTTTCCATCTGCGTATACCATTTATTGAATATGTGTTATTATATAAATACGCTATTATATTTTTTTGGAATATCTCTCACTTGTTTTCGGTGACTTGCTGGTGCATAATCTTGACACGTACAAGCACAGGAACCACTTTCAGATTTGATGTTGTTTAGTTTTATTCAGTCATCAGATGTCTTTGCAATAACATAGAAATCTGACAAACACTGTGACAAACAATCCCAAACACAGAAATTGTCAGTTTTGTGTCACTTTGCACTCTGGTACTAAGACATTTGAGCCCTGTAGCTACACACACACACACACACACACACACACACACACACACACACACACACACACACATCTAATGACAGCTCCAGCTGTGTGCTAAGTCATTACCAGAAGCCTTCATGGTGTGCGGGGCTGCTTACATGCCTAATTAGCCTGACACATTCAGTTAATCGTTGTGTGTTTTTGTGTGCGAGACAACACATTTCAGTGTGAGTTCTTAATACTCTGTTTGAGTATTTGTTTTTTGTAGTCCGTATTGTTGTTGTTAATAATATATAGCACTCCCACATGTAAATTCTACATTTAAAATATGCCATTTCCCATTCCTAAACATTCTCCTGACTTGTCAAATGCAGAATGTTTGTTCAGTTTTTACACTGTCTGCATGATTATTAGCTGTAATTATATAGGGTCATTTATGAACCCCTCTTCCAATTCCTTTAATAACAGGAACTTATTTACATGGGTAAAAAAAAACCAACCTGATAATCTGTGTGTTTTGTGTTTCCACTGCACCTCAAAATTCCTGAAAATGTATTAAAATCAGGCTTTGTCATTTCCAAGCGCCGAGTTGAATTCGGCAAATTTGTTTGACAAGTACCAGGCTGATTTGTCAAAACACACACACACACACACACACACACACACACACACACACACACACACACACACACACACACACACACACACA
>JAPSES010074449.1:0-10419 GCA_029822895.1 Maxillicosta whitleyi
TTCTACACATTTGTCCCTCTGGACAGATACTCAGGAAAAATTATTTAGGTTCCACATCAGTATTAACTGACAGAATTTTAACTTTCAACCATAAGTTCCTTTAATTCTTGTTCAATTAATTATTGAACATTTCCAACTTTCAATGAATTCATGTCCCTTTTTTCCACACCTGCTATATGTCTCAAATATTGGGGTTAAATTTACTGAGTTTCTCAGATATAAGACAAACTCTCATCAACCTTTAACACTGCAAAAGTTTTAACTGTGTGTGTTAGCAGTCAGACCCTGAACTCTTTTGTACTGCCTGTTCCAATCTTCTACTGGTAAATCCTCAACGTGTTTCATTTAAATTCTGAAAACTCTGAAGATCAGCTCATCAGCATCCACAACAGTTTTGACTGGTTTTCTAAAATATATTCTGGTGCAAATACATTAGGACAATTAAGACAAAAAAAAAAAAAACTTTTTTTTTTTTTTAATTGAACATTATTTATACTGGTAGTATATGTGTTTTTCTTTTCTTTCTTTTTTGTTGTCGTTTTGTTGTTTCATTCAAGCTTTTATTTTAAAAGGAAATCACTAACTTCCGGAATTTCTCTTTACTCTGAAAACAACAACCCGGAAGTCTTAACTCCAACTGACCTCTTCCTTTTACCTGCAGTTAGCTCGCACTGGGTCGTGTCCTAGTTCGATATGGCTCAGGCTGTGCAAAAACTCGTCGCCAAAGTACCGACTTTAGTTGGCGGTAAGTTTATTCATTATTTAAACTTTAAGTATAACCAAACAGTGCAGTAAAACTTAATTTAAGCGGAGAAGTTTTTTTTTGTATCAGCCTGTTAGCACCAATGCACCTTCAGTGTGACCTTTGCGCATGCGCAACAGGTGTCCACGCGTCAATATCAGCTGCTGGTTATAGTTTCTTTTCAAGGTGACACTCTAGGATTTTTACTGCCTCCTTGCTTAGTCTTTAATCATTCTGTTTTATTTGATTCGTAGCCGCTGTCACATACTCCAAACCACGTCTGGCGACCTTCTGGCGCTACGCACGAGTGGAGCTGGTCCCTCCGTCACCTGCTGAGATCCCCAAAGCCATAGAGGCCGCCAAGGGCCTGATAAAGAGCTACCAGACAGGACGTGTGGGACAAACCACTGTCAAAGTAGGTACACACACACACCAAACGAATTTACCTCCGCAAATTATACAAGTACCTTCTCATTTCTTAAACAGCCATTAGTTTGATAGAGAGCATAAAACTTGGACTGTGTTTCAATGGACAAGCTTTGGTGATGTTATATGTGTCCAAAAAATGAGATCAGCTGAACCTGAATATACTGAATGACCAGGGTTGAACACTAGTGATTTTTTTTTCTTTCCTGGTGGCACAGACAAGATGACAATACCAAGATTTATCAGGGTCAAACTGTGAATCAGTGGTTCAGGGAGTGTCAGACATCGTTTTCACACATGGACTGGCCATCAGAGTCCAAACATGAACCATTTGATAGAATTTCTGGGATGATGCTTGGAAAAGGTTTCCAATTCCCATCAATAATAAAAAAAAATTTAAAAAAAGTGCCAAAAATGAATGTAAGTTGGGACAAATGTTGACATTTATTGTAACATTACTTAAAGCATCGCATTAGTATAAGTGATGCCACAGCACATGCTTGGGTTTAAAGCTTTATTCTTTTTCTTTTTTTTGTAGGATGCCCTAAGGAATGGACTGGTGACCACTGAGGTGCTGATGTGGTTCTACATTGGAGAATGCATAGGCAAAGGGGGACTGATTGGATATGATGTTTAATTTCCTGACTGGTCTTGTTCCATTTGCACTAGTAATCAACACAGTCTTAACATTCTGCACTAATTTTTCAAATAAATAAATAAATACAATTTTAAATGAATGTCGATTTTTTGAGAAATGTCATTTGCCTTGTGTTTATTGACACTTTTTTATATAACAAAACACTTACACAAACAAGTAATTAACAAAAAAAAAAAAATACAGGAAAACATTTAAGTAGTATTTCTGTAACCTTTCAGGCACAACTGTCTAAAAGTTAAGGAACTGTACAGTGTTTAACAAATGTATTATTCCACTTCCACCCAGTATAAGGTGTTTTCCACTGCTGCCATATTTAAACAGTATTTCTGTTTACCAATATATCTTTTTATGGTTAATCCACTAGTATATGCAAAATATTTTTATCAGTATCTTTAATGCTAAAATAGAACTATTGTTTCTATCCATAGATTGTCAAGTTTAATGTTTTCTGTAAATGCAATGTAAATTTTTTACAAAGTTGCACAATTACAGTTACTATCTTGCATTCCTGTGTAAAACTACATTTTAAAAAAAAATGGCAGCAAGAATGTAAACTGATCTGCACCAAAAGTGGTCACACAAAATATTGATATTTTTGGGTATTTGTCAACAAAGGACTATTTTTTGTTATTCCAGTTGGTCATTTTCTTGATGAGTAATAATGAAACTATTAATTTGAAACAACTTTTTGATATATTATGAAGTTACTTATGTTTTCAGGATAGGTGGTCTAATAAATTTGTTAAACACTGTATATATAAGTATTTAGGCTGCACGAAATCTAGGGTTTGCTGTTATCTAGGTAATAATGGACATCTCCTCTCGCTCTCGGCTTTCTGACATTGTATGTAGAACATTTCCAAGGTATCTACAGAAAGCCACTCTCACATCCTCTGGTTCCTCCTCCAGGTTGGAATGAATTAGTGGGAGTCTGTTCAGATGTGTCGCTGCATAGGAAGAAATATGTTAGCTCAGAAACAGTAAACAGAACTCATTTAGCAGTTTCCAGCAGCCTACAGTGACATTACCTAAAGGCAGCTGGCCCACTTCATCTCCACTGCCAGGCTTATGGTGAGCCATAAGTAGACACTGGCTGTCCTGAAAACCCTGAGAGGAGATGAACATTGAATGCCATGTCTCTATTTCCTTCAGGTGACTTGGAAGATCTGGATTAAAAATGACCACCACGCCACTGACATCCTTCATAAGTGCCGGCCAGCAGGACTCAAATCTGTAGAAAAAGAAATTCCCATAACTACAAGCATGATATTTCAAAACATCACATCAATGTGTGTTGATAAAATGTTATTGAACTCACTTGAAATCCCCCGAACAATCCCAAAGTTCAACTTCACATGTCTTGTTGTCACCATGACCTTCAGCTTGTGATTCAAACTCCAGGATCCTTGAATAGTAGAGAACATTAGCATTTAGTTTTTTAAACTTTAATAAATGTCAGGTCTTAAAATTACCACTGACTGATTATTTTACAGTAACAGCCAGAGAAATTTAGTTGTTGCACGCTCAATTTAGGTTATTTTATTTTGTCATCTCTAATCATCTTTTGATAAGACCTATAACTGTACTAAGTGGAAAGTAGTAACTTTAAAGATGGATTTTACCTGACTCCTTGAGTTGGTCTGTATTCACCACCCACATTTTCTGTTGTGTCCGAGAGAAAATTGGCAAGAACCGTTTTACCACTCTGAAAAACACACGGGCAACTTAAGACTATTGGTATAAAATTAAACACATCAGAACTATAAATACGTACAGTAAATTGTCACATTCTGCACATTCCTGAAGTGTAAACACATGCACCGAAGCTGGTGCTAAGCTATTTGCTCTTTATGCTTTACACCGAAAAAAACATCTACTGCCTGATGGTACCAATAAACACCAATCATTAATTTAGACTAAAACGAACCAGTAGAATTGAATTTACTTGCCTCATTAGGACCGATGAATAGTATTTTTACTTTGAGCATATCCTCCCGACGCTAGCTGTTTTGCTAACTTCAGGGCAGCACCGGCAGCGCTAACGGCTAATCCTCAAAAAACCGGCGGAGCTAAACGGTTTATATTACTATGCGTTTAAAGACTGTCTTCACTCAATAACATCACTTTTTCTCAACATGGTGTCTGGAGCTCACGGTAAACTTCCTCTTCGTTTCTATGGTTTCAGTCTCTCTCCAAATGATTGGTTGTTATAAACGTTTATCAAAAATAATTTCCGCCTCCTTTTCTTAAAGTAACAAATCAGCAGTAACTAAATATGACGGTGCCACACGACTAACCAATCCCGTTGAGGCATTAGAAGAAAACTAACCAATCCTGTTCCGGCTGTAAGAGTGGGCTCTTCAGTTTGGAGTAACGTCCTGTTCGTAACCGATGTGAGGTGAAGGTGTAAATATTATTTCAGTTTTTACAGGTATAGTTTTATATATGGTAACTAAACTTTTATATAAGCAACTTAAGATAGACGGCGATGTGGTTGCTTTGGTAGAATTAGCGAAGTGTTTTCTGTCTTTGACGTAGCTTACAGCTACATTATCCCTTAACCTTGTCCCATGTATAGTGTGTGTTGCTAGGTTGACGACGTTTGATTGACAGCTTCGTCTGTTACTTGTTGATGCTAATGTATAGAGTTGTACATTCACGGTTGTTTATAATTTAAAGGTAATTGGATAGTAGACTCAGTAAATAAGTGCTGCTTGTGCTGGCAGTTAACAGAAGTATGTCTCCAGAGGATGAAGTTCAAAGTCCCACCCTTGGTTTCAGCTCCACTGTATCCTCCCATGGGCCTGGCAGAGGGAGCAGAGCACGCACGCGCATCCACGGAAGATCCCCAGAGGGTGACACTAGTGGGTGAGAGGCTCTGTCACACATGAGTATTTCAATATGGAGGGCGTGATTAATATCCAAAGCCTACCTGACTCAGAGCCTTTTCCCCTTCCTGGTTCCATTTAGTTATGGAGCCCATGCCAGTGGAAACAGCCCTCTATTGAAAATGTTGATGGATGCTGAAGCTGCTGCCAACTCTGCAGCCATACAGCTTGTAGCTTTTAAAGATGCCATGGAGGATGAGTTCGCTGTATGTTATTTTTTAATAAAATCAGTTAAGTTTAACCCATGAAGACCCAGTGCTACTATAGTGGCAGCTCCAAGATGAATTTTCCTCTCCATTTAACCTTTATTAAATGTTTTATCACCATTTATTATAATATTATCCTCTATATTTTGCATTTTTCACCGCGATTCATGTATTTTCGTATATTTGTTTTTCTATATTTGATTCAGATGTTCATGAAAACTAAGGTAATTCAAAGGTTATATCAAAACAGAAAGAAATTAAGAAAAATTGAATTGTGCAGCAAAGACATAAAAATGTAATGTAAATCGATCTAAATCTATCATTAACTGAACATAAACCCAGTGTCTCCATCCACTGTCATTGGTCCAACTCCATGAGTTTTACTGGTGAATCAATGTTATACAAGATGACAGTGTTTCCATGATAACTACAAAGCCTCTGAATGTCCCAATGGGTCATATCTGATGACCATGAAAAGATAAAAAAAAAAAAAACTGTATTTTACACCAATTATTTACACATTTTGACAGGATGAACAGGTGTTAAACAGTTTAGATCCGTAGGTGGTTTTGGTTAACAGTGGAGGTTTACACCAGTTACTTACATGTATTGATAGGATTAATGGATCAACGGGTATTAAATGTTTAAAATCAGTAGATTTATGGTTTAACCCACATTTGTCTCTCTTTCCAAATGAATCTATCTCTGTATTTAACATCCTTAAATGATTTTGTATAAATCATATATTTTGTTATATGCAATTTTCTAGTCATTTTCTAGTTCATCAAAGCTCACAGTTAAGTTGAAGGTTATTATATTAAACATTTTAGAAAACTAAAGAAAAAATGACTTTACTCTTATTAACTAAACATAAACCCACTGTGTCCATCTACTGTTATTGATCCAACTCCATGGGTTTTACTGGTGAATCAATATTGTAGAAGATGATGATGTTTCCATGGTAACTATGGAGCATCTCAACATCCAAATGGGTCATATCTGATGACCATGAAAAGATGACAAACTGTATTTTACACCAATTATTTACACATTTTGACAGGATCAACAGGTGTTAAACAGTTTAGATCTGTAGGTGGTTTTGGTTAACAGTGGAGGTTTGGGTCTTTATGGGTTAAAGGGGCAGGGCACACCACACCTCACTGCATTGTAAGTTTTGACATCCTGATTACTTTTTCCTTGTGATCCAGGATTCAAGACAGTCTGCTACAGATAAGCGCAGAATTGCCAGACAGAGAGGGCTTTTGTTTGAGAAACTGGAGGATTTTAAGCGAATAAATAAGTCTGTCCGAATGAAACTGAAACAGCTCCAAGAAACAGAGGTGAGCTACAATTCATTCAAGCCTATGTTTTATTTTGTTTTTCTTTTATCTTATGGATGTTGTAAACTTAAGTGGCATACTATGACTGCAATGCATAACTAACATCATATCATATACTTTAGGCTGAACAGCGTCATGCTGACAAACAGATTGACACTTTGCTGAGGAGGATTAAACAGGCTGAAAGTGAAAATGAGGTGAGATTAGACTTGAATATTTGTATATTAAAGCACAGAACCGACCTTAAGTGAAAAGTAAAACCAAGTATTGTTGAAAATGTTCCTGATAGAAATTTTAATCTGCATTCAAACTGCTGTGATAACTCTAGATCAGGGGTGTCAAACTCATTTTAGTTCAGGGGCCACATCGAGCTCAATTTGATGTCAAGTGGGCCGGACCAGTAAAATAACAGCATAATACCTTGTAAATGACAACTTTTCCTCTTTCTTTTAGTGCAATAAAAAATATTAACCTTTACAAACTACCCTTTCTCAAAACAAGATGCCAATAACGTGAAAAAAACTTACATTTTGTCAGAAAAATAAGTGCAATTTGAACAAAATTATGCAAAATATTGTTAAAATGTAGTCACAGTGGATTTACAAAGACACAAACCATTTATTAAAAGGCAGAATGATGTTAAAATTGAATAAAAAGTCACATTTTACTGTTAAACTATAGTTTTAAAAATAAGTATTTTCATAGTGCAATGTAATTTTTTTTTTTTTTTACATTAGACCAAAAAGAAAATTACTACTTGTCATTATTTATATATTATCATGTTATTATTTTTATTTTAGATCACATTGGTCTGTATTTGGCTCCTGAACTAAAATGAATTAATTCACAAATTCATCCCGTGGGCCACATTGGACCCTTCGGTGGGCCGCTTTTGGCCCCTGGGCCGCATGTTTGACACCCCTGCTTTAGATGATGAATGAAATCAAATACTGTTGGAACTCTTAAGAGGCTTTAAAAGTGCATTTTGAAAATATGCAGCTTTTTTTCCATTCCGTGACAGTTTGTATTTGTGTATTTGTGTGTGTTTTGAAGCTTTTAAAAAGAGATTTAAGTGAGATGGAACAAAGAGTTGAGGAAATGATGGAGCTTCGCAGAGAAGAGCAGGTCAGCACAGCACAACTGTCAGTATCAGTGATGTTCCAGATGGAGCGGTCCGTGCTTTGACAGATTCTGATCACACTAACTATCACAGGAGAACGTAAAAAGTGCAGTTCACATGACCAAGGCTGTGGGGGCGACCCGGGCTCACCTGCAGGGGCAGCTCCGAAACAAAGAAGCCGAGAACAACCGTCTGACTGTACAACTACGGGTACAAATCACTTCATCAGCCTCACATCCCTTTAGACCAGGGGTCTCAAACATGAGGCTCGGGGGCCAAATGCGGGCCGTCAAAGGTTCCAATCCGGCCCGTGGGATGAATTTGCAAAAAAGTGCAAAAAATTCCACAGTCAAGACTCATTTTGGTTCAGGTTCCACATACAGACCAATATGATCGACAGTAAAATAACACTGTAATAAACCTACAGAAAATAATGACTATATATTTTCTTCTCAATTTGATGTGGAAAAAATAATAATATTAAACTATGCCTCTTGTTTTAGTCCAAAAAATAACATTAAATTCTGAAAATATTTACATTTACAAACTGTCCTGTAACAGTAAAATGCAAATAACCTGAACAAATATGAACAACCTGAAATATCTAAAGAAACTTAAGCACAATTTTAATTTAATTTTAATTTTCTACCTGTTACTGTTTAGTGTCTTTGTAGATCCCATCCATAAGTTGAGGCACAATATTGTTAAAATTGCACTTCTTTTTTCAGGTGATTCACATCTTTTTTTTGTTTGGATAGTTTATAAAAGTAAGTATTTTCATAATTTAACTGTTTTTTTGTTTTTTTTGCACTAAAACAAGGACAAAATTTTGGAGTTGTCCTTATTTATAGGTTAATATGTTATTATTTTTACTTTACTTGACATCACACTGGGCTGAATGTGGCTCCTGAAAGAAAATAAGTTTGAGATCCCTGCTTTAGATAAATAGATTTAAAAAATGTGTCACATTAATCTGTTCTGTTTTGGGTCTGACTCTTACAGACACTGGAGAGAACCATGACTGAACAAAAGATGGAGACTGAGGAGCTGAAAAAATCATTGATTTCTCTGAGCGAAAAGGCAGCTCAGGATAAAGAATCTCTCAAGAAAGCCACTCGTGCACAGAAACTGAGAGCGGAGAGGTTTGAAGCTGCTGTTGAAAAATGTTACGCACAGTTGAAAGAAAAGGTATGATATGAAAGTGTTTATTTGTTTTAAGTATTGATGCTTTGAAGCATTTTAATCTGCAGTAGACTAGGGGTTGTTTCATGGCCATCATGTTATTTTTAATGTGTTCCTTTTATGACTGTATTTTTATTTGTATTTTATTGTACTTGTATTTATATTTTATTGACCTTTTGTGAAGCACTTTGTGACCTCCCTTGTCTGCCAAAGGTGCAATATAAATAAACTTTACTAACTTATTTACTTTATGATGAATAGATGGTTTGTAAATTCCTAATACAGGTTGTCCTCAGGTTACGAACGAGTTCCGTTCCTACGCTGTCGACATAACCTGAATTTCCGCGTAAGTCGGAATTAACCCTTTAGTACCCCTAAATATCCCCCAAATCTCTAAATAACTATCCATATACATGTATTATACTTCATATTAATAAAATAAAGTAAAAAAAAAAAAAAAAAGATACGTACTGTATACTGTAAGTACAGTAATGGCGGACAAGACTCCGGCGTTGTAAAATCAAAATAACATAAGTTGGGTATGTCGTAACCCGAGGACTACCTGTATTTTATTTAACATTGCATATAGGATGTAGAGCTCGCCAATGCTCGTCTGGAAAAAGACTCCAGGAGGCGTCAGAAAGAACAAATGACAGACGAGAAAGACAAACTTCTTGCTCACGTAGAGCTACTGAAAAGGTCAGTCATGTCTCTTTTCGTCCCTCCACGGTGAAAACGGATCAACAAGAGCGATGACAAACAGTTTCATCTGATAAACGTGTCCTGTGTGTCTCAACAGTCAAATTGCAGAGCTGACAGTGAGACTGCAGAAGGAGAGGGATGAGCTCAATACAGCAAATGAAACTGTGATGCAACAAGTCGAAAAACTCATCGCTGAAAACGGAGACCTCAACGTCAATAATGCAACACTCAAGGTACAAGTTGTCAAACAGCTTGTGTGCGTGAGAGTCGCATGCATAAAATATGGCGTCCGTAAAGTTTCAGCCCAGGCATCATTTTGTAAATAAGTGTGAAGGGTAATGTGAAGGTTTTTTCACGCCACCGTCTCATTAAAAAAAAAATAGGAAGTCATTGTCATTCTCCGGATTTATTTATTTATTTTAATTGTGATTGCAGGCGTCTGTCGCTCAGTTGGAGCTGCAGCTGGCTGATTACGAAGCAGCTTTGGTAGAGGAGAAGATTGTGTCTCAGGAGAAGAACCGCCAAACTGAACACTGCCAACAGCAGGTATTATTTTAAAGGCATTAAACATGCAAATGTATGCTTCCCATGAGTGCCCACGTTTTCATTCACTACCACAAATGAAAACTCAAGCAAACTAAGACATACAGTGTGAAACTCTGCAAACTAATACCCATTCATCATAAACCACACAGTGAATAATAACATCAGCACTGGTCAGGACAAAGTACTTTAGTTTTCAGTGGGTTTTTTTGTTTTGTTTTTTGATGAAGGTCTTTCTTATTTTTAATTTTCAAATGTACAACAAGAAACATACAACTTGAACCTGAAACTGTTGTATCCAGTTCCTATCCAACTGTCCTCCCTATAGGGCTGGGTATCGCCAACAACCTCGCAATACGATACATATCCCGATACAGGGGTCACGATACGATACATATCATGATATATGTGAATTCCCATACATGGTATTCAACATGATATGCATCCCGATATTTTTAGGCCTATATTTTTATATTTTACAGTTTTACTTTTTTAACATTTTAAAGAAAACAGACACATGTATACCCAAATGGTATATTTTTTTTTTATTTTGCTGTAGAGCAACAATTCCACTGTAGTTCATGTAAAACACTGCATTAAGAACTTGGCTGT
>JAPSES010074451.1:0-10418 GCA_029822895.1 Maxillicosta whitleyi
AGTCAGTGTGGATGTACTACACTGATGAGGGGATGGAATACAGATTCATGTACAAATACACAACTGTCCCTTTAATATTGTGTCTTTCATTTTGCACGTTTTGCACAGTAACAGTCGAAATCCAAATCTGCCTATGAGCACGCTAACCTAATGTTAGCAAGCAAGCAAAAATAAGCCAATATCCTCATGCATAGCACAGGTCGGATTTATAGGCTAGATAGATTTACAGAATGGATAGTAACAGGCCAAATGGAAGTGGCATTACATCATCTCACTGTGGTTCTTTCTGCTGTGGATTAATGGCACCTGAATGGAACTTAATGCTACCAACTGTTTATCTTCAGCCGCTTAACTTGCAGTTTGTCACTACTGTAATGTCACTTTTCTACTTTGTACCATTAATACTTCAATGAATACTTGGTGCAATCCTGGATGCTTTTCCATGACTGATGAAAGCTATTAACACACACACACACACACACACAAACACAAACCAACGTACAGAGTTAAGTCCTGGTGTTACTGCATCCTTTAAATAAGGTACTGGTACGTATTTAGCAGAGCAACATGAGCCCAGACATTATAGCTGCAGCACTGCCTCCAACCCTGCAGAGGAATTCAACTGTGCATTCCTCTGGAATACCAGCATCAGGACAGAGACACATGGACAGAGGCAAAAATACAATGAAATCTATCTTCATATTTGATTCTTCAAGTTCACATTTCACAGAGTCTAATGATAAAAATACTCGGAGGAAAAGAAAACGAGGACGCCCTGCATGTACAGTGACCACAAGCCACAACCAGAGAGACCGTAAATGACCTCGACACACATACATGCACATACACGTGCACGTGAATATGTACACGTATAAGGCAGAAACCCTACAGAGACAGACAGACGGACAGAAGACAGAAGAAAGAAGTAAGGCTTTATTCCGCCTTATGTCACTGGCAGCCTGCACAAGAACTAAATGCAGCCATTCCCTGAGGAATACAGGAATGTGAAGAGGGAGAGACTCTTTGGCAGAGCGAAGATAACATCTAATCTGAGAATGTTTTCAACTCTGAGGAAGTCGACCAAAAACAAAGCAGTTTGGAGTGTACAACATGCCATTTCCTGCATTTATTTGCATTAATTTAATGCTAGTAAAGAGCACATTGTTCAACTGTGCTCTTTTATTCTTGTGACGGGCATTTATTATTGTGCAAAGTGAAAAAGTGCAATACAAATGTTACAGTGACTAGAACAGAGGGAGGGATATGGGCAAAATAATATCAGCTAATATCAATAATTATCACAATAAAAGTCAAATCAATATTTATTCCCAGTTTATAGGCCGACTGCTGCTCCGCAGTGAAAGCTGAAGAAACCAGATGGGTGTTTGTGGCTTTAAACTATTCTTTATGGCCAGAACATGATAAACACTTACAGACCAGTGGAACATTTCAGAAATATGGAGGCAGAATGTCTGAAAAAAAGGCTAAAGGTGGTGACGTCAAATATTACATATGTGACTTTTTTTTTAAAAACATCTGATGATGCTTTTAATTTTATTATGATTTTATCCCAAAAGTAACTACTCACACACATTCACAAAATATACTCAGTTTAATGAACTAATAAGCGATGAGTGAGAATTTAACTTTAAATGTTGAATGTTTGTTTACTAGGAATGTTATCTTTGATTTCTTAGAAAAGCACATAAAGAAATAAAGAAAATACACCATCGCTATTAAGTAATCACAGAGGAGTAAAAACATAAATCAAATACTGAATAAGAAGTAATTAATTAGTTGTCTGATCCTGAACGGGGTCAGAACAACTCCTTAAAATCCCACTTCTGTTTTTGTTTATCTGTTGGAATGTGACGACTGGACATTAACTCGCTGAACTTGTAAGAAAAGGTAAAAGCTCATCACATTTAGTGCAGTGATGTCATGGTGAGAAATGAGATGCATTGGTGATTTCACAGCACAAGCACATATTTCAGTTACACTTTGACTCACTAATCACTGTCTAAATCATAATATGTCCATGTAGATGTAGATAAAAGATCAATGGACATTTTGTTTTATAAAAGTTGCAGAAAATGCTTAGCCTACATCACAATATTGAAATCAGGGTTTTTTTCATTGATCAACAAACATTAAAATTTGTGAATGTGTTTCTCCAATCCAGTGTATTTTGGAATCTTTTTTTTTTAACGCATCACAACAGAAAAATTACATGATCACCTTTTATCATATTGAAAGAGAAAGCAAAGATTAAATACTAATCACTGTTGAGATGGCTCTGTATTCTAATTAGCATAATAAAAAAATTATTTACACTCTGGAACTGTTTTCTAAGCAAGGCAAGGCAAGTTTATTTGTATATCACATTTCATGTACAGGACAATTCAAAGTGCTTTACATGAGACATAAAAGCATCACAAGCGAGGCATTAAGTGAAAATTAAAAGAGAAAAGAAAATGGATTCAAGATAAAAATAAAACACAAATACAAATTGAAGAAACAGATAAAATCAATTAAAACAGATGAAAAGTTTAAGCTTAAAATAAACAGTGGATATCTAAACTTCTGAATGTAAACTCTATTCAAATGCGGCTGAGAACAGGTGGGTCTTTAACCTGGATCTAAATAATTATAGATACATATATTGTATATATATTATACAAAATATTTCAGAGATTCCATTATTTTTTCATTATCAGACTCTATTTACCGAAGCCTTGCTAGGTGAATTTACAGTGTATTTATATTCTATGTACTCCTCAGACCAAAAAAAAGCCAATGAAAAAAACCATGATCATCAGATGTTTCTGTAACATAATCTGAAATATTGAACTGTGGAACCAAACTATGAAGCCATTGACCTTGACCTTTGGCCATCAAGTTTCAATCTGTTCATCTTTGTCCATTAATTTAAAACCTCATATCCCAGCAATTCAATATCATAGAGCAGCAAAGATGCTAATTACTGGTCATACTGTATTATTTATAAGCAGTGCATAAATAAATGGTTGATAAGTCACTTTAATTACTGGCACTGCTTCAGTATTTATGACTTTCACTACTGTACATTCTTGTTCGACTGGCCACGGCACTCTGAAAGGTGTTTTTATACATACAGCCTCAGAGTCAGTCTGTCTGCATCCTGAAGCTCACTCAGCACATCATTTTTATGTGCACGTCTGATTGGACAGATGCATACTTTCTCACAGAATGAGGCGGTTCATTTCCTGAGCGCCGCTGTATTTTCTGTGGTGAAGATGGCTCCGTGTTTGTCCTGTCAGTGTGGACGCCCTGCATGTATGGTTACTAGGGGTGTAAAAAAATACAGCTTCTGCAATATTTCACGATACTGTATCGATATTAAAAAGTAGCGTATTGATATTTTTAGGTATTTATTCAAAAGCATATAGCAGTTTATTTTTGTTTTTCTTGATAGTTTATATTTTATTTATTATTATTTAACACCGTTTTATTAATTAATGTTTATTTGAAGTGTTCTAAAAACACTTTACTGTCTTGAGAGGCAGATGTTCGTTAATTTGTTGGGATTGCACAAAAATAATGTTATGATCTGGGTTCTAGCTAGGATTTTATTTTGGCACCACCGCCACCAAAGACTGAACCTATGTGACTAACCACGGTGTATTTTGTTCAGTCATCACGTAGATTTATGTTTCGGTATTTACTGTCTACTTCCACATCTGATTTTTGTAAAACGGCGGATCACAGAGAAAACTGTCTGACCAATCAGTGGTCTGTCTGCATTGGTTATACGTCACGGCTGATCTGGCAATACTGGACAAATAAATACAGTCAAAATGTCATTACACTGTATTGAAAATTTAACGTAGCGAGAGAAAATTAGCATAGCGGCCCAAAATTATAGCGTAATGGGCCGTGACAGTACTATGCGCTAGCTACAACCCTGATGATGTTAGTTATAAACTAATAGAATATGAACATTTGAGCAGGATATTAAACTCTAATGACTGTAAAACATCAAACAAAAAATAACAGTATTGTGATATATTGTATCGTAATGCTTGTATTGTGATTTGAATCGTATTGCCAGTTTCTTGCCAATACACACCCCTAATGGTTACTATGATGATTCCCTCCCAAACACACCTTCCCCTGCCTCTGGTCAAACCTTATTGAAATTCAGATAAAGTTATTACAGTAAATATATATTAATCCAACCAGAAGTTTGGTCAGAGATGATATTTGAAGAAATTGCTAACGAAGACGACGCCTGACACAGTGAGCAAAAAGTTGTGTACGATCTCCGTCTCCAAACACGAGTGAATGCATGAACTGAACCAAACACTGTGTTGTAGGTGGAGGTGGTGTGGTTCATGCTTGTTCAGGAGCATTCTCGGTTTATTTATTCACACTGAAACATGTGGAGTCTGTGGTGTGTCGAGCTGGAGCTCTCACTTTCTATCTGTTGTGTGAACTGTGCTAAACTAACCAGCGGCTTTACCTTGACAGGCCGTTTGTCTGCTCATGTGCACAGCAGTGAACTGTTAGCCTATCGTAAGGCCAAGAACCTCACACAACTGCACCAGGTCACAGTTACATGGGACTGGATGGGCCGAGCCTCAGGGTGCTGTTTGGACAGAGCAGTTCCTGGCAGCCTCTGACTTATTCCATATACAACATGACATGTCAAAGTAAAACATGCATTCATCACAGCGGCAGCTGAATTAACCCTGACATTTCTACATTTGGATACAACTCTGATCCCCATCACATCATGTCCTACTCGTATATATGGACTGTCATGAAATTTCAGTTGAAAAATAACATGATTCCCAACTTTATGTGTTTTTCTGGTTATTTAATTAGTGGTTGGACATTATAATAAACAATAATAATCACCACAATATATTGAGATCATGTATTATATTATGATAATTGCTGTGCTTTTTCTTCATTTGTTTATTTTGTTCACATTGGGAGCTAAAATAATAAATTTTAATTGTGAATATTAAATGTTTTGTGGTTGTTGTTTAACAAGTTTTAGGTGTAACTGAATTAGGCTACGTTCAGACTGCAGGCACATGTAGGCCTAATCTGAATTTTTTTGCTCGTTCATGACCTGCATCTGATTTGTTAAAGGCAGTTTGGAGAGAAAATCCGATTTATTCAAGTCTGACCCAGGACACGTTCATATGTAGTCCTAAGTCCGATACGTATCCAATATTTTGTAATGTGACTTCAGTCTGAACGGCCAGGTCGCATTTATCGGACCTTTACATAATTGAAAAGTGACAAATGCCACAATTCTGCGTCCCAGGAGAAGAAGCGGCGGGAAAAACATAATTACTTCCGTAAACAGAGGATGCCTGCGTGATCACATGTTACATCAAGACTTCTTTTGCACATGCAGGTCACTTCAGGGTCACATTCAGTTCATATTCAAAACTAATAGAAGTCCCATTTAATGTCTAATATGAACAAGCACACACACACACACATAAAAAAATTTAAAAAAAAAAAAAAATTTAAAAATCAGATTTTACAAAAGAAAAACATCCAAATTGTGCATTAAACCCTGCTGTGTGAACGTAGCCTTAGAGAAGTATTAAACTACAGCTGCAGATAAATAAAACGCACCATTCTGAGACTCCAGCCTCATAAATTTTCCTATTTCATTGAGTGTCTTAAAAGTTTTGACCAAGCAGGATATTTTTAAAACAAATCAATCAGCAATCACAATAACCGCTGCAGCTCGATGGTACTCTATGTACTTTTATTGCACATTTTCATTTAAAAAAAATCTTCTGTTAAACTAATATCACAATGGAGAAAATGATCCATAAATGCAGCTATTTGGCTGTTTAGAGCGTTTTTATTTGTGAAATCATGACGCATTATATCAAAGTTTAGTGACAGAAATGCATATCTGTTTCTTCAACTTTCACTCAGATTAAAAATCAGACTTTAACCATGAAATAAATAATGACATGTGAAGAACTGACATTTAAAATTACAATTATTAAGCAAAAGTTTTAGCCAAAATCACCCCAGACCTGTGTTTAAGTATACGCTGTACACCTGACGAGCAACATCAAAACACTGGAATACACCAAAAAAAAAAAAATTCACCAACTTTTAGGTTTCATAAACATTCCCCAAGGCAGAATAATTTAGGCTAAATATCCAAAGGCATTATAGATAATGACAGCAGATTCTGCAGATGAAGAGTTTACATGGTGGAAGATGAAGACAGCTGGTCAAATCTCAAATTATGGAAAATAATGTGGAAATATGAGATTTCTGCTCTGTTCATACAGCTGAATGGAGATGATTATCATGCATAATAAATAATTAAACTGTTACATAATTATGAAACACTGAGACTGATAGGTGGGACATTACCCAATGTCTAAAACAGGGGTCTCAAACATGCGGCCCAAATGTGGCCCGCCACTGGTTCTAATGCGGCCCATGGGATGAATATGCAAAGTACAAAAAAATCCAGTTAAGGCTATTGAACTGGTTTTCATTCCACGTACAGACTAATATGATCTACACTGCAGTAAAGTAATAACAGAATAATTTCCAAAAAAATTAATATATTTTCTTCTCAGTTTGATGTGGAAATTTTGTTTTATTATATTATGTCTATAAATATTGGCAACTTTATATTTGTGTCCTTGTTTTAGTGGAAAACACAACATTCAATTATGAAAATATTTACATTTACAAAATATCTAGCAACAATAAAATGTGAATAACCTGAAACGTCTAAAGAAAATTAAGCAGAACTTCAACACTTTTCTGCTTGTTATTAAGTGTGTTTGTAGATCCGATCCATAATGAACATGTGTAAATAATAAATTGAGGCACATTATTGTTAAAATTACACTTATTTTTCACGAGAAATGTCAGGTTTTTTTTCAGGTTATTCATATCTTTTTTGTTTGGGTAGATTAGAAAAATGCGTATTTTCATAATTTAATGGGTTTGTCTTCACTAAAACAAAAACAGATTTTGAATCGTCATTATTTATATATTATTCTTCAATTATTTTATATGTTATTATTTTACTGGTCCAGCCCCCTTGAGATCAAATTGGGCTGAATGTGATCCCCGGAAGAAAATGAGTTTGAGGCCGCTGGTCTAAAAGGATGAATGTACTCAGTCAGCATTTGCCTTGAAGGTTAATGCTTGTGTATTTACTACATTCTCTGAGCCAGATGAGAGTTATTATGATATAAAGTTTTTAATGAGTCATTAAACTCAAGTTTCACTGTAGAAATGCTTAGAAAAGCTCTCTTGGTGAGTAAAGACATGAAGCCAAAAATTCCAAACTTCTTGTATAAAATGTATCTGATCTCTCCCAACGACATTAACGTCCGACTCGATATTCCGGATTAAATCGCAGCTGCATTGTTTCTGCGGCGTCCTGGTGGAGTCTGACTGAACTCCCCAGGCATCTGACACACGCTTGGGAATTGGCTCAAGCCTAAAACAAATGATTTCTTGCGCAGGAGGAGTGGCAGCACATGTTGTGTTGACCAAATATGGCCGAGTGAAAACACTACAGCCCAATCTCTCCAGCAGACTGGAATGAAAAGAAAAGCAGCTCTCCTTAACTGGTGTGAGAGTGGGCCGTGACACAACGCACTGACACCTATCCAACCAGCAGCCGGCTTACAAATATGACTTCAGCCAACACACACACACACACACACACACTGCAGCGGATTAACCCTAACTCCAACTTGTCAAAAGACAACGTGAAAATATGTCTGATGATGAGCCGACATGCTACTGCTTAACTCCAGTCATGCTTGTGTTAAACTGTGTGTGTGTGTGTGGGGGGGGGGGGGGGGGGAGTTTGGGTCACTTTTCTAATAAAGTTCCTCCTAATGTATGCTGTTTAATGTGCATCTTCTGCCAGAATCAGCAACTAAAGGGTGATAAATTTAGTTGCCTACAGAGCCGCATTAAGCTGAGCTGAAACAAAAGATTCATGATAAAACCATTTAGAACGCCACAGATAAAGGCAGCAGCAGCAGCAGCAGCACGAACTGGATGACCTCAACTCGTCTAACACAAGCCTGAGAGCGACGGCCAACAAATCACTTTGTCATTTATCCAAATGCTGATTTAACGTCACATTAAATAACAAAGACAATGACTGGATTCAGCTGAAAAACTGATATTCTGTGTGATTTTAACGTACACCTAAGCCTGGAAGTCAGCACTCTGGGCATCATATGTGTGGTTTTGTCACTATTTAGAAGTTGTATGTCACCAGTATCAATCAAGCATTTTCCTGTCTCAGTAGTCTGTATTTTCTCTGCATATTCGAAGGGACATCAATAGCAACTAAACAGCAAAACTTGTTTTGTTATTTCAACAAATAACCACAAGTGCAGCTATGGTAAATAGCTCAGTGTCACTGTCCTCATGTCTGTTTACACCACAAATTATGTCCAGTTCCAAAAAAGGAGCAGGTACAGGAGAGTTAGAATGGCTGAGTGCATTGATCTGAATTGACAAGTTTTGGATCATTGCAAAATGGAGATTTTCAAGTCAAGACAAGATGTAGTTAATTTCATTGAGTATATTTGGTCTGGATTAGGCTTTATTCACCTCAGTGTTGCAGAGTGCAGACTTTATGGAACTGCCAAAAAATTAAAAAAAAAACAACTTCCAAATGGGTAAGAGAACCGACAGCAGCCACTAAAAAAACCCCAGGAAAACTCATACAAAGACTAAAAAGCCTTCTCCACAGCCAGAGTTTGGTTTGTCCATGTCGGATTACTTTGTAAATTAAATTGAACCGCCTGATGTCACATTCCATTCAGTATTTCAGTTATCATTGAATTAGTTTAGCTCTCCTTCAGAGATAGGGCAGAGAGAGCGAGTTGAAAAGATTCTGGTTTGGGCTCTTCCTGGACACCTCCCTGGGGAGGTGTTTAGGGCATGTCCAACTGGGACAAGCCTTCAGATCAGACCCAAGACAGGCTGAAGGGATTACACATCTAAACTGGATCAGAAACGCCTCAGTGTCCCCCTGGAGGAGGTGGAGGAGCTGGATGAGGTGGCCGGAGAGAGGCGTGGCGGGTGTGGACTGTGACCAGACCCAGATGGATGGATGATATATTCAAGTTAGGTCATGGAAGACTGGCAGCTGTTAGGAGGCGATTGGAATGTAGGAGTTCTTTATTTTCCTACATGTTACTAATAGTTTATTGATCTGTTTATTATACAGATCCATTCTACAATCGGATCATGTATAATGCAGAGAATAATCTCCTCAACATAAAAGTGAAAAATCTTTGTTGTTGTGGATTCTATGAGTTTGAGGCTGATGGTGCCTTTTCAGGAATTATCCAAAATATGTTAGCACCCCCCCCCCCCCCATCCCCTGAGTGTCCTCTACATGACATTTTAAAACAGGAAGTAACAGAGGGTGAGGACAAAAAGCCAGCTGCTGCAAAAAGGAAGCTAACTATGACTAAACTGTTTGGTCTGATAAAAGTATCTAGTGCCGGCACAAACATAGACGTGAACTGACCGACACCCAAATCTAATTCATCCAAATTTTTGGATCATTCCAGCACCATTCCTGAGATAATGTTCTACAGATCTTGTATCATGCATTGTGAATGCGCCTAAAAATATTGTACCACTTCACTGGAGCTATGAAGAAAGAAAATGGTACTGTGAATTCCATCCTCACCAAAGACTCATTTAACAAGAAAACATCAGAGACTCAGAAAGATGTGGCTCTGTAAACTGAAAACACAAACCACATAATAAAACTGAAGAAAATCCAAACTGAATTAATAGAAATTTTGTAAATAATGTTTTACTTAAGGGGTAGAAATAGTCATTATGGCACTAAATTGTTATTCAAACATGCAGGAACTCGACAGATGTGTGGGACTGTGTGAGTTCAAGAGGCGCTGACTAAAACCCAGTGCAGTTGTGATTAGGGATGGGCATTCGGTGAAGTTTTCTTCCTCAATCATCAGGAGAATTAATGAGTAATAATCGGTTAATTGTTAACATTTTTTGTTTTAAAAATAATCACATGATGCCTATATTCTTATTTATTGGAAATAATAATACGGATTGTTTTCCTTCAATGATGAATTTATTAATAAGACAAGTGTGCAGTAAAACATGAACACACATTGTGCAAACGAGGGAGGCTTCAGTTGCGAGCAAGACTGGGTTCCACCAGCTGAGTGTAAGTTCCACCGTAGGCCACAGTGGACGTAAATTGTCCCTACGTTGGAGTTTACGCACTACTAAAAACTAACCGGTTGCACCACACAGATAGTTTCAACGTAACACTAAGTTCTAACTTAAATTTTTACACCACCTTACTAGTATGTGTAAAGTCCGCTGAAGACGTTAAAATCTAAAATGAC
>JAPSES010074453.1:0-10416 GCA_029822895.1 Maxillicosta whitleyi
CCCCAATTCAGTCTGGTTTCACTAGCAAATCCAAGTGAAGGCTGACAGCAATTCCTCTGAAACAGATTTTGAAATGTGAAAACTTTTCAAAAAATCTCAAGAGAGGATAGTTATTTATTCACTTAGGTTCCTAAGGTTTATATAATATTATGAATCAGCATGCAATCTTTAATATTATAGACTGCCTACACTGTTATGTAAGTGGCCAAATGGAAAGTTGGCACTAGAACGTGAAGCTCACTTTCTTGAACAAATGATGAACTGACCTTTGAGTATACGGACTCGGTGGAGTGAGGTGGCAGGAGATGTTGGAAGCAGCCGTGGTTGGTCATTTAGAATGAGAGAAATTCTGGGGGGAAAGGAAACTCTCTGAGAAGTTTTCTTTGATATAAGTTTTCAGTTTTGCAAGAGAAAATCTATCCCAAAACACAAGAGTTCCGTTAAAATATAGCATCTTTACTGACAGTCTGAGGAATATACAGCTGCTTAATCTAATCATGTTAAGAAATATGTAAAGAGAGCATGCAGTTGTGCATTAAGTGTCTTGATCTTAAATGATTTGTACAAAATAAGGTGTAGATCTGCATAGGATTTGGAACTAATGGAGGGTTTATGCAAAGATTTACTGGTTTCTTGCACAAGTAGAATCAAATCTGGAGTTCTACAATCAAATGTACTTTTGTAGATTTTGAGTCTGTACTGGAGTGGGTTAGACCATAATATCCATGGCTATAAGACAGTCTGTTTGTCTCCATTATGTTTAAAATGAAACATCTCAGGTATAGAATAACAGTATTTACTTGGACTGAAGGATGAAATGAGGGTTTTGATGGTTAAAGGTCAAGGTTGCTTTCACCTCAACACTTTAAAGGAACTTCTACAAACATTGGTTTGGGCTCAGGGATGAACTTATTAGTTCACTTTATAATTGAATTATTACTTGTGTATGGTTTTTTTTCTACCTGTCTTTTTCTCGGCACTTGTTTGTTGCTGCTCTTAACTGTGAAACTGCCCCACAGTGGGATACTTTAAGTCTTAACTCATCTTAGATTTTGGTGGCCACATATAAAGCTCAAGATTCCTCACAAACATGACAAAACTAATGGAATAAATTATCATGCAGGGACACTGGTCTCCATTCTGGAATTTCTACATATCAAAAACAAGAATGGCACAATGGACACTACAGATCTGATACATTTCTTCAACTTTTAAGAATCTTAAGTGAAGGGAATCTCTGCCTCATCACTGGGTAAAACAAAACAGGTACAATCAACACCCTGAGTCAGTCCCTTGTACCCACCACAAACCAACTGGCATGATGTTTAATGTGTATAAATTATGCTATCCGTGGCGCTTACAGGATAGGGGTGTGGCCAGAAATGGCTCATTTGCATTTAAAGCAACAGACACTAAAACACTCTGTTTCAAGTATATATGTATACATTGTATATATCTACGCAGAACAGGTCCGCCTTATCAACTGAACCACTCGGTGATATATTAGTGACAACAAAGGTCGCTCTTTTTCACTTTACCTTAAACAGGTTAATGGATAGAAAAGTATAGCCTGTGAACAGAACAGTCGCTCAGCTCATTATGGAAGGGTTTGTCTTCTTCTGACTTCCACATTTGTTGGATAGCAACACAATCGCCTCCTGCCCCACCACCTACTGTAACACTCTGGCACGGGCCAGGGCACGTGCTTGTGAATACAAGTGTTAACATATTCAAGTATGGTATAGATTCGAGTACACAGTGTGAAAGTGCTCTATTCCTCACTTTCCTACTACAGAATCCAAGAATAGTTAACACATGCTTCTGTAATAAATCTGTTCAAGAGCTAGGGGCCTTAAGTTGCTGAATTTGCATGTTCTCACCATGTTTGTCTGGGATTTCTCTGGGTACTCTGGCGTCCTTCCACCACCTAAACATATGTACCATAGTAGGTTAATTACTCTAAACATGTGAACATTCATAGATATAAATGTGACACTGAATGGTTGATCATCCCTCTATATCAGGCCTGCAGTGGATAGGTAACAGGATGTACCCTGCCTTCACCTAACTGTAGCTGGAATAGCCTTCATCAGCCCCCAAATTAAAATATTTGGTAAAACAGACACCGATCCTCTTGTTAATAAATATACAGGGTTTGAGGCTGTAAAATCAGAGATTTTATTAATGTGTTCCAAAGTGAAGAGTTTTTTTAGTCAGGGAAACACATGGAAAGATTTGAAAATGGTAGTATATATAAATCAGTGTATGACCCGGTCAGCATGGATATCATTGAGAGACAGACTTTTTATTTTAGCGGATGCTTTTGGTCGCCAGTGGATTTTTGGGTCTTTATTGGTTAAAGTAAGTCAAGTTTTTAAGTGAATTTGTTGCTTCACCATCTTGACAGATTAAAGCCCCTGCTTCTGCACAATCCAGTTTATTTATTTTATACACAGAAACTGCCTCAGCATTTTGCATGAACAGAATTTATTTTGAAAAACAGGGGAATATATTTATATAGATTTTTTTTTAGTTAAGAAAAAAATATCCATGATAGTGTGGATTGAGCATAAGTGATTTGGTAAATAAATGAAAGGAATGCATGAACGAAACAAATCTGTGTTCAAGCATCCTTTCATCTTCAGAGGGTACTTCTGTTTCAAATTACATGAAATAAGTGGGGGAAAAAAATAATTAAAAAATCTGTAAAACGCAACAAGCGCTCTCAATTACTACTGTAATATGCAGTCTGGAATCAGTTGTCAGCTGAAATCTTTAAAGCTTGGAACAAGTTGTCAACACTTCAGAGGTGGTGATGACTGCCATTGTGATTAGCTCCAATTGGGCCTAATAAAATAACAATAAAGAACAGCACTTTATCTTCAGGGGGTCAAAATAAAAATAAATTATAAAAACACCTTTAGATGTTTTAGTAAAGGTTCTTAATTGAATAGTTGATCTTTTTTTTTTTTTTTTAATTGTCAAGGTCAGCAAAATATTTTTATTGATATACATGAGAAGTTGAGGTTGATGAGCAGTGAAGGTTTCAATAGTGGCAGATTCATTTGTATGCACTCCTGATTAATATTTTAAGACTTGCTAGAATTCACCTTTTGCAATGTTGGATCCTACAGAGGTCTGTCTGGAACTGATTTACATTTTTGTTAACTTCCCTTGCCATCCATCCCCAAATATTAATCACTGGATTTAGATCAGGGGAACATGCAGGATGGTCCAAAAGAGTGACAATATTCCTCTGGAAGAAGTATTTTGTCAGGTATTGTGAACTGCAGTGTTGTCCTTTTGAAAAACCCAGTCATTACCACACAGACGAGGGCCCACAGTCCTGAGGGATGCCTCCTGCAACATCTCCACATAGCCAGCTGCCGTTTGATGCCCCTGCACAACCTGAGACACCATTGTTCTGCTGAAGGAAAAGTACCCCGAATAATGATGGTGCCCTCTCCACTGTAGTGCATAGAAAACATCTGAAGTGGGATCTCTTGTCAGTAATGTTTGAAGCCATCAGGATCATCATCATGTTTTTTTTTTTTTCATATATTCGTTCATCTTTTCATTGAGCTGCAGTCGGCATCAGTATTGGCCTTAATTTGGGTCGTGGATTGTCCTGTGTCTTCACAGACAGCCATTCGGATCCTCTGGCTCAGTGCCAGAGAATCTTTTTAGATCTACCGCTTAACTTTTTTGTTCCATAATCCTCAGATAATAATCTTTAAAAAAAAAAAAAAAATCCAAATAACTGCCTTACAGTGTCCAACCTCAGCAACAATGGTGTGTTACAAGAGGACTTGCTTATGTAGCTCATCAGTCCAACCACATTCAAAGAGAGAAATCTTTGGTTTTTGCGTTTGCCATCGGTCATGACAGTGTGAATACATTGTCATATCACTGAAATGACATTGGGCCTCATTCACAAACAATGCATATGTACAATCTGTGCTTAAATTCTGCACATGATAGTTTGACATACATATCTGGGATTCATCAATATTTTCTTTTCCAAATTTGTATTTTGAAACAGAACATGTGTACGTACAATGAGGAAGGCTGAACTGACTTGTCCAAACACATACCTTTTAAGTAGAGCAGAGCATAAAAAAACACATTTATTGAAAAGAGATTTGACTAACATTTTTAATTTATTGATATATTGGCCAAATTTATTAAACAACTATGCAATTTACACACTTTTCCCCCTCATCATTGTGACAATTAAACAATTCAACAATTCAACAATCCTAGTTTACAAAGGAATGTATGAGAATGTACATTTCGAAATGGATATTTGTCCAATTATTGCTGCTATTCTCTCATCCACTACATCAGGTGGACCTGGGCCACCATAGTCAGGAGGCTTAATGCTATGATTTAGATTTACTGTTATCAGGTGGATAAAAGCATCATGTGCATGAGGCTTTTTCAGTCTCTAAAAAAGGATTTTAGCCCACAAGAGATTTCACAAACTTCTCCCAAAACACACAGCTTCATGTTTTCAGCATCTAAGAACAAATATTGCTTTGCACAAGTCTCAAGAATAACACTAAGGACAGTATGTATTTTTTAGGTTACTGAATGAGTTGAATCTGATTTTACTTGTGCAGTTAGTAATAAACATATACAGTTTTAACTGTGATATACGGCCTGATATATAATAGTGTTATGACATGTGTGGCAATAGGAGGAGCATCTTTGGCCCTGGAGGAAAAATACTGTCTCTTCTGTTTCTTCCAGCCACAGTTAGGACACCAAAGCAGGAACTGATTAATAACAATATCCTTCCGACACCCAGCAAAGTGAAAGTTTTAGCTTTTTTGCATTAAACAAATATCTTGATCAGAAACTGCATAATGTAAAAAAAAAAAAATTCCGATATGTTTTTAACAATAATTTTTAATTGTTTCTTTATATTTTTTTATGGAATGTCCTTTGCAGTGGACAGCATTTTTAAAGTAAAACCGTGAAACTTTTATCCCCTACAGAGGACAAAACTGTATTGCTGGGTGTCAGGAGGATATATATTGTAACTAGTGTGTTAATCCGTGGGAATCCACGGGTTCTAGAAGCAGTAGAGTTGATAAAATGGGGAACAGAGTTTTTGTAAAAGTTGGTTCTAAGTTATGCAAAGTTTGTATAATGATTTAACACAGAGACACAGTTTTGTGAGTGATTGTATTTATTTATTTATTATATTTAGCACATTTAGTAGATGTTGGATTTGACAACTTGCAAAGTTGAGATATCTGTTTTGATATACCACTGATGTATTCATAGCACTTGAGGATAGACAATGTTTTGTGTCACTAATGTAAGTTTGGAGGGGGACGTTAATGGGCCAGGTGTGACTGGGGACCAGTGGAGTACAACCAGGCCACGGGCGGCTGTGGCTCAGTTGGTAGAGTTCAAATCCTGGCTCCCACTGTCAACATGTCGAATAACATGTCCCTGAGCAAGACACTGAACCCTAAATTGTTCCCAGTAGATCTGATATGGTACATTAGCATAGTAGCCGTCTACTCGTGTATGGGTGAATGTGAGGCTATGTAAAGCGCTTTGAGTACCAAAGGGTAGATATAGCGCTATATAAGAGCAGTCCATTTAGCAAACTTTGTAGTGTGTGTGGTGTCTAGATTCTGACCTGATGAAGCTGATTGGAGTTGGTGCAGAAAGGCCTGTCACTGTGATATGATGGGAGGGTCTGGAGGTCCATGTCTGACCAGCAGGGTAGAACTGGGCCAGAGATAAAACCAGACTAACCTTGTTTCTGTGTGATCACAGCCAGACTGTCTGACAGTTCTCCTCTCCTCTGTCTCAGAGTTTCCATTGAGCTGGATCCCCCCCTTGCATTTGCCCCATTTGCTGCTGCTGTGAATGAACTTGTCTACAGGCCACCTGTAAACACACTGTAATTAAAAAAAACAAACAAAAAAAAAACAGTAATTCCAAAACTATTGGTCATATCAATAATTTTTCTTGCCTTGATCCAAAATACACAAGTACTTCAAAAGGCAAAGGGTAGCTCTGTCACTCCGTAACTACTGAAAACTTAAAGTGAAACTTAACATGCTGTCGGAGCCAATAGTAATTTCATGGATTTATTTGGCCACATAATGACAGAAAATATTTTTCTTTGAAAGTTAATATTTTATTTGTGATTCATTATGTAGTTCAACTCATTCAAAACCATGTTGATAGGTTAATATATGTGGTGAATCAAAACTCAACATCTTATTCTGGTTTAACTGGTTTTATTCAGCTGAAGGACATCTTCCAAGCCAAGCACACAGGAAAAAGTCAGAGTCATTGTTCTCACCCCAAGCTTATATAGGCTATAATGGGGGGAAGGTATGTTTTGTATCGGACCCTTGGCTCCTTCCAGACCCTATCTATTCCATACCTTACACATCTGGAACTCATTCACAGCCTAACATAAGATCACATTTCCATCCTAACACATGTTAATCATGCTAAAATTATTTTTAGGGGGATAATTCATGATGATTTAAAATACGTTTTGTGAAATACAGAGTTATAATAACATTGGTTGGAGCAGTGTAAATAGGTTACTGTGGCTTTAAGAGGGTTCGTGTTGGCACATGAATGGTTGGCTCAGGAGCTCTCTCAGTCAGTGACAGATTTTACATGGATCATGTAATACAGCTTTCTTACTGTAGTATTGTTTGTCGACTAGTAAAATACCAAATTGAAGTTTCTGTAAAAGGACACTGTGTTAAAGTTCATGTTAATTGTTTTACATCGGAGCCCTGTGAAGTTCTTTTCTCCTTTCAATTAAATATACATGAGTTAAACCGAGACAATACAGTCTGTGATCACACACATGCTTTGTTCGTCTGGCCCGGCTTCTGTGCCTCTGTTTTATACTCGCTGTCATCATATTCACCCCCCTTTATGGGCGCCCCAGCTTCAGAATAAAGTGGGATTTTTTCGTTTTTTGTTCTTTTTGCTGGACGACACTGCTGCTTAATGTTTTGTGCTTGTGGCCATTCTCTGCTTCCCAAGTGTTTGTGTTCTTCACATGGGCTGCATTGTATCGAAGACCCCAACCCAAAACAGTTCAGTACATGGACTGCACCATTACACTCCCAATGATAATAGCAACTAGACAGCTCAGTGGTCTACAGCACTGACTTTTGGGTGGAAGGTCAGGGTTTTGAATGCCAGCAGGAGTGAAATATGGATCCAGATGGGCCCCGACTCTATACTCTATACACCTATACCTCGGAATGAGTGATAAAATAAATGAGAATCATACTGGTTCGGATGTCACCCAGTACAACAGGACACAAGAGGGCAAAGGTTGTGAGAAAAATGGCTGCTTCCAAACCCCACACCTTCACTGACTAAGAAACAGCTCTGACTTCCATGTTCGAACATCTGTAATGACAAGTTGCTATCACAGCTAGTGATTGATGAGGCACAGCGTTGTACCTCATCCATGCTACAGAGATGTAAGAGGGAGTCAGGATGATAGGTCAGCAAAGCCTCATAGTAGTGGTCAATAAATATTAGAAATCAGTGCTAGTAAAATATATAGCAATCCCAAGTGATAGCATCATCAGCAAGAAAGAATACAAGAAGCTCAAGAAATACCAAGATAGAGAAAATGTGGGGTATGAAGGCAACAGTGGTATCAGTAGTGGTGTGGGCACTAAGGGCAGTAACCCCCAAGCTGAGTGGATGGAACCAGCAGATACCAGGAACAACATCAAAGATCTCTACCCAAAGGAGCGCAGTCCTAGGAACAGCTAAGAACCTGTGCAGAACCCTCACACCTGTATCATACACCTTTGTCATTGGTGTCGAATATGCTGCAAGTTAATATTTTACAGAAATATTTCCAGGGGCTCCTAGGTTAATATTCTTTCATAGAATAAGAGGAAATGTGCCAAAAATGGTGCTTTTATCCAACCAGTAAGAGTAATTTCACTAAGCCACCTGGCTACCACCAGTCTCCTTTTTCTTCTGGTCTGAAATGGATTTTATTTTACATCAACTTTTATCTTGAAACCATGTTTTTTTTTGTTTGTTTGTTTGTTTTTTTTACCTGGGCCACTGTGCACTGGATACTACATTAGCAGCCTCAGTTATTGCAGTTCAAGCATAATTTTGTTTCTTACCATCGCCACCTCTGTGGAGACATATTCCTTTTCTGACTTCCATCTTGGACACAATGGTTTGGATTTCTGTGGTTATAAAGTTGTTTTGTTTTTTGCCTTTTGGCACCATTGTGTCTAACAAACTTCTCTCCTCACACAACCACTTCCTTAGTTCATGATTCAGCTGTAAGCAGGCAGTGTCCTTATATGGAGAAATGAGGGTGTGGTAGTATGTTAACCACAAATTTCGAGCATGTATCTGTCAGTGTAAAATGATTCTGTTTCACACATATACGCAAGGTGGTAAGAACAAATTTGGCTGGTGTGCAGGTGTTATAAATCCCAGTGATTTTGCGTACTCACTTATTTTGTGCACACAGTAAGAACATTCCCATGCTCATATTTGTGAATAAGGCCCATTGAATCTACATTTTTGCATAGATTTTGGATTTTAAAGGCTGTGGTTTTAAACTTTTGATTTTAATTGAATTGAATTTCAATTTAATCAAAATTTTCAAACTGGTCTTACAATTTTGATCAGATGTGTATTAGTGTTATTAGCATGTTGGGGCTAATCATGTTCTCAGCGACCAGCACAGGATGACATATAAGTGATGGGCTCTGCTCTGCTGACTTGTTGAATTACCCACAAATCCTTGATAAATAATGTTGTCAGTGACATAGAAGGAAGGCCGGTAGAATCAAGGCTTAAATCTGCCAGTGGATCGTATAGTCAAGGATCAAAGCCTTTGGATTTTTCTTATAAGATATGCATGATAGATTGTTCCATGATCTATATTTTTCCCCTACATTATTATAAGGATATGCTCAAATGTATGTTTATCTGTAAACACTGAAAAGTCAAAATAAAACAAAACAATAAAATGCTAATTCATTTCAATCATGCTCCACGCCTTTATCTAATCAAGGAAAGATCAATGACTTTGTTATTACTAGTTTATTTGATTTGTCCACTGGCTCATGATTCTGCCAGGCCCAGCAGTTTTACCATCCAGCTTGGGTTGCAAGTTTCTCTGCATAAAAATTCACAGCAAAGTGTGTTTTGGCTGTAGAAATCACAGAGGAGTGATGAAAGAAAGGAAGTGACACCAGGGCTGGGATTTCGTGGTGCGTTCAAAGCAGTAGATATGTCCTCATGTAAGAGAGCAGCCAGTCACACATTGTGGCATTTTTTCCCCCATTTATTTACATGAAGAACAAAGCTGGGGTTACAGATTTATGGTGATCACAGTGCAGAAGTGTTACAGTCAAAAATAAATCCCCCAATCCTCCAGTGGGATGAGAGGAGGTGAGAGTCTGAAGCCCTGAGGACTACATTACCATGCTTTAACCTGAGAGAGGACATCCAAATTTGAAATAAAACATCCCATAATGCTTGTGTTGTTGTTTTTGCTGCAACTATAATCCATCTCTGTTTATTAAATAAATAAATGAATAATTATGGTCCTATTTGCATGCCTACTGAGTAGAGTGATTAATGAGATGAACAAAATTAACCAATAGATGGCTCTAATGGACTTTTAGTGCAAAGCTAGTGTAAAAGTTGTAAAATCAATTACACAGAAGTGCTGAGGGCCTTTTAAGCAGGGCATGTGTAGCTCTGTGTGTGCCCAACTATGCAAGCAACAACTGCATGAGTGATTACTTGTGACGGCATCTTGTGTGTTGGGTGAAGGGTGCCAAGTTAGGCTAAGGCAGATCTGGCATAACACACAAACTGCTCTTCCTTAATTAATTTGATCCCAAGTATTACAGGGAAATGCTGGAATTGGGTTAGGTGATATCACAAAAAAACAAAAAAAATGTTATTTGAGATTAAAAAAAAAAATGTAATGATAAATATCAAATAATCATTTAAGCTTAAAGGCTAATGAATCAAAACAACTTTATTTATCATATCAGGAAAGTTCAAAATGTGTTACTGATGGACGGTGTCTTGATGAAAATATAATTTATTCAAAATTTTAGTGGTATCATCAAGGAGCTAGGGTTTGCAAGTGCGTGTACAATGTCATGTTAGTCTTCCCTTTCATTTCCTGTTGTATCATATCCTGTCCATACTAATATGGATATCTTATAAAACAGTTTTAAAAAAAACTTTTCTTTAGATTTTGCCATCTTGTCTTCATGTAAATAACATTTTAGGTCACTGAAACAGAGAAATGTTTTTAAAACACCTTCCAAGGTGAAGAACAAAGGGAGGGGGAACTTTGTTAGAAAACAATGGCATTGTGATGTTAGGATATATTTGATAGATATT
>JAPSES010074454.1:0-10415 GCA_029822895.1 Maxillicosta whitleyi
TAGAGTTGAAGATGGACCTGTGGAGTTGAATTAATGAAGAATTCAGACCCAAGCAGAACATTTATAGTTTATGTAGATGACATAGAAATGTTTGAAAATAAATATTTCTATTTTAAAAAAGTAAAATATCACTCCTTTAATAAAACAGGATGTAATCTGTCACTCAAGTCATATTTTTGAATCAAATAAGCGACAGTTATAAAGAGATTAACAGACTTGGAACTGACTTTGACAAAAAGAAGAATGACACAGTTCAAAGCCCCCCCCCCCCCAATAAACTTTTGATTGGTTCGGTATAAAATAGATTAGGCATAATTCACAGCGAATGGCGCAGTTCCAGACTGTTTCCTCAGAACTGAATACACTGGATGGCTGGCCAGGCTAATGCAGATCCACTTCCCCACAAAATCCCCACGATTATTCCACAATGATTGGTTCTTTCCAGATAGATTTATTCAAGCCACCTGGTGAAAATTCATGTATTTTCCTCTGTATTGTCCCAATGCAAATCACAGAAAAAAAATCCTGCAGAGTCAGCTGCTTCCACTTTCACGCAGCTCTAATCCAGACGAATGACTAATGAGGGCGAGTGTCATCGAACATTAGCGTCCTGATCGACCGCAGTTTATCGTTGTCATGTCGACACAACTGTACATCTGACAGCCCGTCCATCTGCGCTGGCGATCGACAATTACATAAGTCTGGATTGTCTGTCATGCATTAAGTGCATTAAAATCCATGGCAGTAGTATGTGTGTTAGTGCGTGTGCCAGCTGAGCCGGTGTATCCCCGGGCTAACGGTAGTTTAATCTAATCACACCGGCTAATTGTACAGACTTGTCTCAGCCCGCTTCTCTGTTAGCTACTGTACCTGATGCCTTTTTGTGGGTCTGTTTGTTATGTGTGGAGGGAAATTATAGCCTCACTAATGGTCATAAATGTGCGTTAGGAACCAAGGGAGGAAGGAGATAAGTAAGGAAAGAGCTGCCGTCTTGCCTCAGGCTTCTGTCATTTTGTATCGCACTGATATCACATCCTATACAATGACTCATTCTGTTTCCTATTACCTTCTCTGCACCCCAGTAATGATACAGTATGTTTGCCCTGTAACAAATACCTCACTGGCAGTGTGTGAGTACATATGCTCGCGCACACACAGGTTGTTCCCAGCCGTCTGAATCATACGACTCATCTTACAAACATAAACAGGACTTGTTTACCTCGAGCAAACACACATCTCCCGCGCGCACACACACATACAGCATACATATCCGTCATTAAACCCTCACTAACCCCAGTTGGTACATGCCCATAACAAAGACTCAGAGATGTGTTATTAGTGATAATGTGTACCTGCACACAGAGATTCCCACAGTGATCCCATAGCTCTGGGCTACGACATCACTGCGCGCAGCTATACATTCTCACATGCTTGTTTTCAGTCGGTTTCTGCTTTGTGAGATAACATACAAGCCGACTGTGCGGGAAGAAAGAAGTGAGAGGAGGGGAGTGGGTTTGTTTGAACACCGACTTGCAGGGTTTGTGCTGCAGGAGACAGAATTACAACATCAGAAATGACAAGCACTCAGAAAATGACTACTCGGACGACGCGCTGCAGAATTTGCAAGTATTTCACGAGTCTATTTAACATTTGACACAGCGTCTTACTATTCTGGTACATATGTTGAAACACCGTGACACTGTGCTTAAAACAGGGTGATGTTTTGTTTGATTCAAAAATAAGGGTTGGATTACAGATTACAACCTGTATTATTAAAGAAGTGATATTTTCTTAAATAGAATTATGCATTTAAAACAAATCCCCGTGTTCTACATAAACTGTAAATGTTCTGTTTGGGTCTGAATTCTTCATTAATTCAACTCCACAGGTTCATCTTCAACACTATTTCTGACTAATGACACCAGATGGTGGTTTGGAGCGCTGGCCCTTTAAATGCACATGAGACACTTCAGGCCCCGCCCCCTCCAGGTTGTTGTCTGTGCTGCTTTGTCCCGTTCAACCAACAACTGAACATTTTATGTAATCGGCTCAAAGTTTGGACATATTTTCAGTTTTCACACCAACCGCTGCTGCTGATAGATATATCGAACTGGAGAAATGTTCGTTTGAAGTCTTGACCTTATATGTGCAAATGTTGTGATGTAACTAGTTATAGATGTAACAAATTAAGCAGGAATTTTAACAGGTTGTAGAAATCCACTCAATTTTTTGCCCAAATGAATATAAAGGTAGTTTTGCAGCAGCTGGAGGGTTCAAATACAAACTGTATGAACTATTAGGGTCCAAAAACACAAATAAATGAAAAACAGACTAATAATAAAAGTGGGTTTAGATAAATATGAGCCCTTTCAAGTAGGAGTAAGTGATTCTAATGCTGCCACATCCACTCTCTGAAAAAAAGGAAAATAATATTTATATATATTGAACAGTCTTTAAGGGAGAAAAAGTTATTTAATAAAAATATCTATTTTCCTACTAGTAATATGAAAGAATCTGGAATTAGAATCTAGGCCACATGTGTAGAACTGATCAGATTTCATGTACAGATTTGGTCATGACAAGGTGCATTAAATCCATCTGTCATACAGCAGCAGGCCAGAGTTCTGTTTGGGCTTATACTAAATATAAAGAACATTATAGTTAAAACAACCACCCACTGGCAGGAGAGACAAGGGACTGCACGTGTCAGTACATCAAATTGTGCTATAATTTGTTCCGATAAATTTTACATGTATTTGCAGTTTGAAATGTTGAAAGGAAAAGACATACAAGGGAATGAGAAGGAGAAAAAAAAAAAAAAAAGAGTAGGATGGTAAATCTGACTAATGCTAATGTACTGAACTCCAAGACAGAGAAATGGCAGAGAAACAAACCAAGACGAAAAGGTCAGACAAATAAAAACGGAATAAATTGCATATATGTACAAACGGGATGGAAATTCACCATAGTTGTGTTTGTTTCGGTAAAGCAAGCTGATAGTGTCTTGGAAATGCACGTCCATGCATAACAAGCATTTCTGAGGAATGGTGTAAAACTCTGAAGATGCAAAGACTTAAAAAAAAAAAAAAGACCGAAGCTTTAGTTTTCATATTCTGAAACATGCTCCCAGTCATGAATTAGGATATTAAACAGGGCTAGAAGTGTCAGACAGCACAGAAAACAATAGAATGTAAACTATATTAAGAAGATGGACCCATATTTAAACTCAGGTTAAAAAGGTTCATCAAAGGGTGTGATGAGGGTGAAGACAATCCCATGTGTGTCATTCATTCTTTATGATTGCAACATCATCCCGCGCTCTGATCTCTATCTGCTCTTTGGTAAGCCTTGTTTGACTCCTGCACGCCCAATGCTTTTCTTCACAACAGAGGATGACGGCTACTTGATAACTATTCTGAAACTGTCTGCCGGATTCAATACTGCCACCTTATCACCAGTAACGGAAGACAAAAGAGACAAATGATTCCTGACGGATCCTGCATGTCATCGGTATCGGTTTCACTTTCACAGCTTGTATTTTGTCATTACATGCTTTCATAATGTTATTGTTATTCTGACATGACAACCCCGGTGGAGGTATAGGTTTATGCGTATGCATTCTGGGAATATTTGCACCACCTCCTGCTTCTTTACGCAGAAATGCAAGATCAGGGGTGAAAAAGATGTCAATGAAATATAGGTAGGGACGGGAATTGAGAACCGGTTTCCTGTAGCTCAATTATTTGGAAACATTTGTCTGTCTGTTTAACAATCAATAATAATAATAATAAGAAATATGTCGCATTTGAAAACTAAGGAGAAATCACACTATGCTAACAATGCTAACTGTGTTGATTTCCACATGTCCATAATCAACACAGATTGGCACAGATACGATATGAGCAGTGAACCCCCTATAGAGTGACATTTGTCTTTGTTTTTTTCTCCTCAATCCCATATGTTTGTTCATTTTCATTTTGCATAAACGAGGTGCTGGCCAAGCTGGCGACATGTCAGTTCAACTGTATCTGTATTCCCATGATTTGTCTGTGTTTTTAATGTTTATCTTGATCAGTTGTAACTGGAATGTCATTTTCCCAGTTTTGGGATTAATAAAGTACTTCTTCTTCTACAGTGATTGGGTAGCCTAGTGGTTAACGCCACTGACTTAGGTGCGGAAGATTGTCAGTTTCAGACCCAGGTGGACCCTTGGGAAAGGTCCTTTACGCTATACATCCCTATACCTGTAGCCACAAGGGGGCAGTGTCTCATTGTGTCAGTCCCAGATAAATACAGAGGGTTGTGTCAGGAAGGGCATCCCACGAAAAAAAAAGAAAAAAACTGTGCAAAAATCAACATGCAAATGTGTCGCTGCCCGGTCATCCCTGCAAGCGGGGAAACATGGCCGGTATACAAATGTTGACTTTTTTTTTTTTTTTTAAGTGAGATAGCTGTATTCACATAGAAACTTCTCCTTCACTAGTCACGGCCTATCCTTCCACCAATCAGATTGGTCCGACTGAACGACTGGGTAGAGTCCTAGTAAAAATGTTGAATCAGCCAAAAAGATTGATGATGGCATTAACGACAACCGATCGCAGAGAACACGCCAACAGACTCATGTCACCAACCTCACCAGACTGCACGACGACATCTGACCGCCTAAAATCTGGTTGTTGTGACTTCGCCTTCAGTATCAGTTCACATTCATGTCTGTCTACACCTCGATAATATATGTAAACTTTGAAGGAACTCAATTAAAGGTGTTAAATGTATTCTGTGATGAAACCGAAGTTCCCGCTACACTGATGTATGATTCTATCGAACATCTGTCTGTACATGCAGAAGCTTTTTAGAGTTGACAGTGAATAGTTTATACACATGAAGAAAGAACTGAATAATGGACTGGACAATGATGATGACCTCTGACCCTTTGGGAAAAAATGGCATCTATTTTACAACTTATCTTTTTAACACTTATGTGGAAGTTTTTCAGAACTGGTTATTTACTGAGTTATGGCTAAAAAAAGTATGTTCTGAGGTCACACCAGCATTGACCTTCCAGTTCAACCCAGTTCATCCATGAATCTGAGTCGATGGTTCTGCCAAATGTGAAGAAATTTCCTCACGGCATTCCTGACATACAGAGCACTGTGTTGAAGAATGGGCACATGTGAGATCACAGTGACCTTGACCTTTGACTTACAGACACCAAAAATATTATTAGTTCTTCACCAGGAACATTGGTGTAGAATTTAAGGAAAATCAATGTGACTATTGCACAGATATTATCTTTACAGGAATGGGACGAAACTGTAAAATGTAACACCTTCAGTCACAGTTATCACCATCACAGAGACATAACAAACTGAACCATTAAGTTCTAAAGTACATTTAAGAATGTACAGGTAGTATTTCTGCTTTAAAATACTCAGAAACAACCTGAAAGTATCATTAACGTGTTTAGACTAAAGACCTCTGACAGTGTTGCTGAGATAAATTAATTTATTCCACTAATGTGTGGCTGTGAATGTGTGTGTGGATCTTTACAATAGCTAATGACAACACAAACCTACGGAAAACATACATGATTTGTTGTTTTACTGTGGCTGTTTTCTGTCTAAAACCAGAGCTATGCTAACAGAGCTATAATGTAAACTATCAGCTGATGCAGCAAATAAGGGTCTGAGTTGTAATTTGAAGAAGAAAACTTGATATAATACATATTATTCAGCAACTGTTACAGTCTGTGGATACATAATGTTGGTTTGTTGGTGGTTTTTGTTGCTCTGGTCACAGTGTGGTTCAAAACTTCTCCCCAATGTTGATAAAGGCTAAAGGTAAAGATGAATTTACTTTATTATCCTCACAGGAAAATTCAGTCTCTGCATTCCAAGGAGGATTAACCTTTATGTACCTGTTTATAATGGCAGATGAAACAGGTAACAGGTAAACTTTCAGAACCTTCCTACTATGATGCAGAATTGCTCAGTTGCTAACATTAGGCTGCCACACTAGGAATAATGATATTTAGGAGTATCAATCCTACATACAACCTGTTGAACATTAAAGTGTATCTGTACTTATGACATTAAATGAGCTTTGTGCGAGACTTATAAACAAGAGAGGCACACTGGACCGTTTTACTTCATGAATTATGGGTGGGGGTAGAACCTATGGGGAGCAGCCATTACCGATTGTAAGTGATGTACCTCTTGAACTGTGGATGGAGTACAAGTAAACAAGCAGCAATCAGATTGAATGGAAAGCGTGTGTTTGTGCGTGTTGTTTGTGTAGCTATAAGATACTTGACCTAGCACTGGTCCATCCATTGGACCATCCACTGGCAATCACATAAATCTGTGGTTCCCAAATCCGGTCCTCGAGTACCCCTATCCTACATGTTTTATATATTTCCCTCTTCCATCACACCTGGTTCAATTAATGATCAGCTCATCATCACCTCTGCAGAAGCCTGATGATGATGCAATGGCTTTCAGGTGTGATGGAAGAGGGAAATACCTAAAACATGCAGGATAGGGGTACTCGAGGACCGGACTTCGGAACCACTGACATAAATGAACGACTCTGCGTAGGGCTGGGCAATCAAACTATAATAATATATATCGAGATATAACTTTTCCTCAAAAGAAATGAGACGTACTTGATACAATTTTGATAGAATCCAATCGTCCATGTTTTGACAGACGTAAGAACAGCCAATCATAATTAAGTAGCACAGACCAAACCAATCAGGCTAGAGCCACATCAAGTTAGGTTGAAGCACACAGTGTAGACATAAGAGCAGCCGCAGCACACGTGCTAATGTTTGAGGCTGCAACAGGAGGCAATGAGTGTTCCCTCAGGACAGAATTTGACCGAGAACTTGGACAACCGGGTTATTGAAAAGTAGGAAGTGAGAGAGAAGCTGAGAGTGAGACGTTCAAAGCATGTTTAGTTTAACTTTCGGTTTATGGCAGTTAAGGCCCCCGCCCACATGTATATCCCCCCAGTATTTTTGGTGAAGATGGTCTGTTTTGTTTGCGTTCTTCAGACTTTTAGTGTCATTTATTGATCTGAAAAAGTTGTATAATGTTCTTCAGCACATCTGTCATGTTCAACCTCTGACAGAAAATAAAACATATTTAAAACAAAAATTACCTTCTGATGTCTTCAAAACTAACATATGAGTAACAGAGAATTCCAGCTGGACAAAAATAGCGATTTGATTCATATCACGATCGTCTGATATGAAAAAAAAAATGATTGTGATGTGATTTTTTTCCCGTATCACCCCTGACTCTGCATCAGTACCGGCGCTGGAAAGAACCCATGAAGGAGGAAATTTATCACCAACCGTTCTTAACTGATGGTAGTTGATGACAGGGACCCTTTGAGTGGACGTGTTGGTCAGTGTCCAGCCTGGGTTCATCCTTGGTGGTGGAATAATGTTCATCTTCATCTTTACGGGTTTAACTTTGAGGATGAGGAGTCGCCACAAAGCGGGTAGAGCACGGTTAAAATGCGCGGACGATAACTCAACTTCTGTCTGAGCTTAGAGAAGAGGAAGTGCGTATAGAGAGCGGTTTAGCTGATAAATGGCAAAGCACATCTCTCCACTCCTTTGGTTGTGGAGGAAAAAGCTGACAGAGGACTCATTCTTCTACAAGATACATGTGCAGGACTGCAGCCCTTTGGTATACATATTGTATGTATATACATTTACACACTGAGACAAGCGCATCCACATATCTCCAATATCCTCACGGAGACACACACAGGGTTTGTGGCGCTAAGCTATTTATACAAACAAGCCAATCCAGCTCAGACAGGGTGAACTGCAGAGCTATAAAAGATGGGGCTGTGGAGACAGAATAGGATAAACACTAACAGCAGAATAGAGAGAGGCTGCTGAAAATCTCATTAACTGTAAATTGAAAAACAGACTAAAAATGTCTTCCAGAGCAATAGCCAGGGCAGTCGCGACGCTTTTTCATCTTCTCTACAACTTTCAGGAGTCGATACACCCCCACTTTCGCTATCTCGCCCGCTCTCGTTCTTTCATTTCCCACACAAACACATGGTCGGTGTGTGTCTGTGCGTGATGTTGTTGTAGTTTTATCCTTGTTGAGTTTGGAGAGTTTGGAGTGAGAGTGTTTATTACTCAAGTCTTTTTTCTTCTCCTCAGGGTGCAGTGTGGAAACCCAGGCCCTGTTCGCCGTACGTCTCCTTTAGATACATCCGTTCTCACACATCTATCATCAACACATATGGGCTTCTTACAGAAATCAATAATTAACCTGGTTTAATTCAATGCTTAAGTGCTTATTACTCCACAGTCTGGGTTCTTTAGCCCGGACTATGTGAAATCTCAGCACATTTCATCCCTGTTTTCGCAGCATACTGAACAATTACTGTGTAACACTTCTATTATTTCCTATATTATCTTCTACCAGCTTTGACTGGAGAGAGAATATTATTTCCTTTGGGTGTTTGGAGCTTTATTACACCTTCTACCAAAGCAAAGAAAGAATAATCCATCTCCCATCTCACTAATATTAGGCTCTGCATATTTTAACAATATATTCAAGCATCTTATAACAAATAATGCATCGTTCTTTTCCAACCGAGACTTTTGGGAAAATACCTCAATATCAGCAAAATTACACATTTGGAATGTAGCGCTGAAACTTTTTCAACACAAATTTTCTACGCTACTGATGAACTGGAACCAGCTGTGATTTCTAGCATCGTCATGTTGGCATTTTGGAGCTGGAAGTGACCGTATTTGGACAAAAGGGGTGGGGCTGCAGATCTGTGAAGGCTCAGGGGTGAGCTAATGCTAAATGATAGCATTTATTAAATATTGCACAACAAAGTAAATGTAGATTCCGTTAGGGAAAGACAGGAAAAATTTAAAACAAACAAACAAATAAATAAATAAACTAGAAAAGCACTCGGAGAGCGCAAACCTCTGCCAAGCACCACAGTTCAGGTCACATATTTGAAGACATTACATGAGAAAACAGGACTTCCACTGCCACCTGGTGGACATTTGTTAGTACTACAACAGCGTCAATAATAACTAATAGAGAATCCTTTAAAAAATTCCTGGATCCAGACGGTGATCCGGATCACCTCCAAAAAGTAATCACGTCCAGATCTCGCCATTACCAACCTATCCTGATAATTTAATCAAAATCCATCCATAACTTTTCGAGTTATGTTGTACACAAACAAATAAACAAACAAACCAACAAACAAATAAACACCGGCAAAAACATAACCTCCTTGGCGGAGGTAATAAATAAATACAGGCAACAAAAGTTGAACAAAATAGACATTAAAGCCTCAAATTCAGTCTGAGGTTTGATGAACAGAACAATTTAAAGTGGTCATATTTATCTAAAACCACTTTTATTTGTGTTTGTTCATTTATTTGTGTATTTGGACACTAAGGCTCAATCACAATTCAGCCCTTCACCCTAACCCACCAATCATCAGTTACACTAATTCTAATTGTTTAATATGTTCCACTTTCATATTTCTGATATATTTATCAAATTCTGACCATAAATAATCATTTTAATTCACCAGTAACTGTCTGCTTCATTCAATTCTCACCCATGAAGAAAAACTGACACTGATTTGACATTTATTATGCTCATCAATGACAACTGACATGAGTATTTTTATCATATATCAAAGCTGTATGTGTGTAATTTGACTTTACAGAGTCATTTAACAACTGCTAATTGATAACAGTGATTTTTTTTTAAGACAAAAACAACATTTTTTTTATTCTAGTTTCTGAATTTACTGGTTTCTTTGTTGAATATCTTTTTAAGGTGTGTATCATCTTTCACTGTCATTTGATACTTTATTAACCAAATGAAATGAGACTAATCAGTAGCTGTCGGTCTAGACAATAACAAACTGTGCGTCCATGTTTCCTGGGGTACCTTGTCATGTTTGTGTCCGGGGTTTTTGGTTTTCACACCTGCCGGGAACCAGCACTAAGCTCGGACAACGCAGACATCACCTGTCAATCAGCGTCTAATCCACAGATGTATGATGGAGTTTGTGAGAGCTGGTGCCACACAGTCTGTCAGAGGCAGAGCTGTCAATCACTCCTCCCTCTTGCTGCTTTCAGGTGACCTCACCCCCTCACCTGTCGCTCCCCTATTATCCATCTACCTCACTCATTCGGTGTCACCGTATCGCTTGTCTGGACGTATCACCATCCATCCTTCTTTTCATTCTTGGCCTCATCCGTCACACCGATCAGGAGTTTTACATCTTTTTTTTTTTTTATGCTTTATATTTCCCCTCAACTCTGGCTCCTTTTAGTATTCACAACGCCTCTTACTCATTTGACTTTTCCTCTCTCACTCTATTAATTTCCATTCGAGCCC
>JAPSES010074455.1:0-10415 GCA_029822895.1 Maxillicosta whitleyi
AAAAAAAAAAAGATTTTGACGAACAGATGTTAATATAATGTAACGAGTAATTTCAATTTCCGAAATGTAAGGAGTAGAAATGACAGATAACTGCCAGAAAATGTAGTAAAGTAAAAGTAAAAGTATGCATTATTATTTTTACTTAAATACAAATACAAAAAAAAAAAAACAAAACTTAAGTACAGTAACAAAGTAAAAATACTTTGTTACATTCCACCACTGGTGATAACAAACATGACTAATGTAGATACTAATGTAGCAGCGTTTCCACTTGTAAGGTTTAAAAGTGAAGCTTCAGGAGGAAAACAGAAAAGAGTTTTAGTTTTATTTTCACTTCTGTGGGCAGTGGTCTGCTCCTTAGGTCATAAAGCAGCCCCGCCCTGGGTAGTTGTCATAAATATACCAGTAGTTTGTCACTAACTCACACAGTCGCTCTTTGAACAGACCCTCTACCTCCAGGGTTCCCGGTGGTGTTCTCCGGACAGAATGCTCCATCCGTATCCGTCTGTGTCTTTAATGTTGCTTCCAGTCGGCGTTACTTCCACCATCATTTTTTTAGCTAAATCCCCACACTGCTGACATTATACCTGCTGCACTTAACTGTGAATGTTCAAAAGTTCAAGACGGTAGAACAATAAGACAGTGAGACAATAAGACAATTAACATAAAGAGCATAGTGAAATGAAAGAGCATAGATTGACATTAAACAATAGACAGTAAATCAACAATAAACAATAGACAAACAGGGCACTGGTGCTATTTACATTTTCACGCTGCCGTATGTGGTATCAGTATCATTACAGTTTTATTGGAGTACTTTTATGTGTACGAGTACAAGTACAAGCGCTCTGGTATCAATACTTGTATCGGTATCAGTGCATCCCTAGTTGCAAATATTCTAAGTTAGTATTACACAGTTCGATCTCTACATCTATACATTTCCTCTCACACATTTGCTGTCGTTTGTTGCTGTAGTTTCAGCAGATCATGATAAAATAATACGTAACTCCAGTCAGAGCATCTGTTGGGGATATCACAGCTTAATGTTAGACAGCAGAGGAAATGCACTGAAACATATGGCTGGTCAGTGCTGATTCACATGCCCTATCAGGGATGATTCAACAAGATGATAAGCAGGAGAGATAGTCGCTGTGTGTCTGAGTCTGCACCCACAACATTCTACCACATCATTCAGAACACACAACACATGGACACAAACACACAAATGGGTGTGGATGGAACACGCCTCTTATAGCCACGCGCTATCAATCCTCTTTTCCTTCTTTTGAGAAGTGTTTGTGAAGGATCAGTGCTTCTCAGCCGCTCATATCCATCAGACACAACATTCCTGCATAAACCATTTATAAAAGTTCTTTGCTGATGAGATTTCACTTTGAATGTATGTCATGTTATCGAATTTGGGAGTATTTACTGTTGAGCACGAATATTCATCTTCTATATATTTCCACTCAAATGATCCACACTCATGTAATTCACTTCCAGGGAGAAGAAAGTCCATAAACGTTACATCACAGAGAAGAGGGAATCCATTCACTTCCAGCTTTTGCCTCAGTATCTGTGACAGCCGTGACACTAATGTCGGGTGCCCACTGTGAAATTGTGGTGATTGTATAGGTTTTTTTTCCTGTTGCTGGGTTGAAGAAGTGTGTGAAATTCCCGTGCTTTACAATTTGTAGCATCATAAAATGCAACGTGACCAGTTTACGGAGGCATTTGACCACGGGGCAGTAGTGATTTATATGTATTATTTGAACTGGATCCAAAAAGCAGCTGCATGCTCTCAACTGTGAACAGAACTGAAACAACCACAACTGATCCTCTTCTTCTGTCTCTACTGCTATTTTCATTTTCAATATCCTCATTTTAAAAAGCATATCTGTTCTCATTTGTCACTTATGCCAACATTTCATTTGCAATGATTTCCATCCTCTCACACATAGTAGATTAACGTATTTCTAGAGGTGTAAGTGCACATGTACACACTTGGACTTGAATTGTTCTTTGGAAAACACAACCTTATTGTTTTACTGGATTATCAGCATCATGGGATCCGGCTGTGGTTTGCAGTATATTTACACACATTCTTAAAAGTGTTGGAGTTGCTACTTCATAGTTTATTTCACAAACAACTACGACTCATTCACCTTGTATTTAACGTAGACTCCTTAGTCAGTGTGAGGCTCTTGAGCTGCAAAGTTTAAGTCTAAATAACAAGGAGCTCATACAATCATTCTGACTGTCGCTCTGTCTTTTTAGCAGGATTACATCAAATCTTCTGCACAGATATTCTCAAAGCTAGGTAGAAGACGAGGGTACGGACCAGGATAAACCTATTCAGTTTTGAAGCAGATCGTGTAAAATCAGAATCTGTTTTTTTTAATTGTTTGTTTGTTTTGTTTTTTTCCCAGACAGACCATCATAACATTAGGAGACTGTGGTCCTGTTGCAGAGGTTTGCAGTCTCGTGTGCAACTCTAGTCATGCATGAAAAGCAGGAAAATACTATAATTAAACCTTATGAGAGCTAACAGCTGCAGAAGGCATTGCACTTTGGAATGCTAATGAGACATTTTGGAAAAATAGAAAAAATGACATTCGAAGGCATGAAATGTAAAGAGGAATTCTCTGTGTTTCAGGACACATAATGCAGTGTATCAGATCAGTCATGCTGATTTTTTTTCCAGGATTGTGGTAACCACAGCGATGTTTGATGCTGCACTCTGAGACACAGTAGGACTGTAGGATTGTGTATGCTGATATGGATTCTCCTCTTATTGCACCGTCCATTGTGGAGTCATTTTCCTATTGGAAGCCTCTAGTTGAGATGAGGAGCAGGTTGTTTACAGCTGTCAGGTCGGTACAGCATCTCAGTTTAGCAGGATGTTGCTCTGTCACAGGCTGCAGTGTGTTCCTGACAGCAGGTACACTCTGCAGAAGACAGGTGGGTTACGAAAATCTTGGCTATGCTTCCAGAATATGCGATGATATGACACTGTTTATAAAAAAAAAAAAAAAAAAAGCGTGTTTGCTTAGCAGGTTTACGCACTTTGTTGCAGTTGGAAAGAAAAAGATGCCAGTACTGTAAACAAACAACGCAACAACCTGCTTCTGTGGTTGAGCAGGATTTGTGTCTGGATTACAGAGATGAACTCGTTTCTCATTTCAGGACACATCAAGTGTGCCGCTGTAGGACAGGATCAGAAATGGGAGTGTGTTGAGTAAGGTTTGCCAATTTGCTCCAGAACATGAAACATGATGGGAAAACCAGGTTTCTCAAATTAGTTGGCAGATTCACAGCCTCTTTAGACAGAATCTACCTGCTTTCTGCGCCCTGGTGATGATGTGATGTGACGCAGAGCATTAAATAATACACTATTTTGGAAGATGCTTTAAGCTTCCTCAGCAGCTGCCTGAAAGACAGACAGAAAAGGGAGACGAAGCAGCAAATCCCCCCTTTTGTCTGTGCTTCTCTGAGCAGGGAATATGGAATCTACCCTTAGTTAAAAATTATATTTAGAGTCATTATACCACATTATAAATATCCAGAAAAAGTAAAGGGTAGCAGTAAAAGTAGCAAGGAGAAGAGGAACTTCCATTTGCTATCATGGTAGAATTTTACGTATTGGGGAATTAATAATCAGGACAATAAATATCAAATAATTATTTTATCCAACACTAAAGATACCAGATTTTTTTTGTGGATTTAAGTTAGTGTTAAGAATTAGAACATGACCTGAATGGATCAAGGAAATTTAGAATGAGTGCATTAGAACGAATTCTAAGAGTAAAATCAACCTGTGGATCGGTACCATTAAGTAAGCTCAATAAAAATGCAGCTGAGTGTAAACAAAGTAAAGAACAATATATGCCATTACAATTATTGTCATTTTTATCACCTAGCCCAGATTTCAGTTGTAAAACTAGTTGTGCCATATACTATAGTATGTTGCTTTTTCACACATATTTTTGAGTTTGACTCTTGTCCAGTTTTGCCATATTGAGACAAACGTCCAATGAAACGAAACAAACACATAATGGCTGCTCTAAACATGAAATGTTTGTCTTTTGTGGACTTCTTAGTTGAGAACCAAAAAAAAGAAGTCAAAGTCTGTTTTTCAGTTACTGCAGGAGCACAGCAGGAAACCTGCTTTTCTGTAGCTTCTCACTCCAAAGTAATAAGAACAGAATGACTCGTATTTTGTTGTGATTATACACTCTTATATATAAAAAAGCAACAGAATTATGAGCATATATTCCATTATTGCAACTAGATACTTTAAAATCCTTCTAAATATTCCACATCAGATCTTAAAACATGTTTTTACAGAGTCCAAAAGTAACCCACAGAGAAGTATGAACCACTGAGGCCAATAGATCTAAGGTAGGACAGTAAGAAAACAAAATGAAGCTAGATGTGAAAAGAAAGCAGGACATCAAGGCACCGGAGGATTAAAGAAACAGGTCGATAAGCAAGGAGAACTATCCACTGATAGGGAGTCTGTGGGCGCAAGGAGTGAGGGGGCTGTTGTAGTTAAAGGCAAAACAGAAACATACAGCAGGGCTGAGCGGTGGTGGTGGAGACGATGACACAGCAGGATGCAGATGGTTTGCACTGACTTCTTTTCTTAGACACTTCGAATGCTTCTCTCTGCTCCGTCCTGATTCAAAGAAATGTTTGAATGGCTGAAAGTCACACTGTTGGGTTTAGAAATGGACATTCTTGAAATACAGAATGAAACAAACACCAGTAATCTGTGAAGTCACACAGTTTACATTGAAAAACTTCAATGGAGTTAAAGTTGGACTAGGTTGAGGCAACAAAAACACATGAATAAATCACCTATAGACATAACCTAACAACAACACCAGTTCTTTCCATCTATAAATGGGGCATTATTTTCTGTATTAGCACAGGCTGATGGTATTTGACATTAATTTTGCACAGCTGAAGCATCCAATATGAACATATTTCCCATGGGTATGCTGCACTGGTTCATCCTACCTGGATCAGCGAGGGAAAAATAAGCCTCTTCGGAATGGGTTTGGGAAGATTTTTCAGCTCTGTCTCGGTTTGCAGCAGCAGAAGTAACGGCTCAGGCTGGAAGGATGAGTTCAGAGGAATGAATCACTTGTCACTGAGGGCATGGTGGTTATTGTGGGCTCATTGATAACAAATTACCTGGTGACTTTGTCCCCTGTGGCATCACCTTGTTGAAATAATCCAACACATCCACCTACTGGAGGCCTTCAACCACAGATAAAGGAAAAAAGAGGGGATTTTGGGGCCAGAATATTATTGCATAGGGGGCTCTCATCTTTGAGAGCAGTTAGGTCTCTGCTGACCTGGAAAAGCTGGTGGCAGCAGTCCAAAGCCGGGCTGCACAGAAACTATTGCACACAGTCAGTGCTGCTGTGAAGACCCGCTGTTTTATGAGTGGAACACTTTGCTTTTCTTCACTCGCTTTGTCTTTTCCTCACCTCTCCATCTGACTACCACCAACCTACTACTGCCAATCATACACCTTCAGCTTGGCCTCGCTTGGCTTTCTGCAGTACGACAGCCTGTCTTTTCAGTCCAGTCCCACCTATCTCTCACATTTGTGTAATGACACAAAGCTGCCAAGTCTGACTGGAATTAATATATATATATATATATATATATATATATATATATATAGTTCAGACCCTTTGTCTTTTGTGGATGTTTCAGCCCAGGGCTCCTGCCAAGAAACAGATGGTACATTTATTGTACTTTTATTATAAACACTTGTGGACTATTGGTTGATTTCAGAGGCAGTCATATTTGAAGTGGATTCCATATGGCATCATTTGTCAATACAGCTATAATAGAGCACTGATATTATACAAGAGAACAGCTGTCTCTGGAGTGTTTGGGAGTAATTCACTGAAAGCTTTTTTATTAAGCTATATTGAAAAACCATGTGTGTGTGTGGTTATTTGTGTAATAATTCATTGACTTGCTTGTTGAATATTCTGAGTAAAGGACAATGTACAGCAAGCTGTTATTGCAAAATAAACCCCAACAGAGTGAAAGTGGATGGATCTTGAATCATCCTGCAGGGGTTATTACACAGCTACTTATTAAAGAAATCTTATCCCCAACTCATTTAAGATCAGAAAAAAGAACGACGGCTGTATTGCAGCAGTTCTGTGTTTCATAATAGTAAAAGAAACTGAGGATAGTTTTGTCCTAAAAAATGAGGCTGTTTGACATTCACACACTCAAAGGTGAAGATTAAAATGAACTAAATTCCTTCATCAGTTATTTTACAAAATGTATCACCACTCTGTTAGTGGCTTTGGCTTGACATCTAACCTGGCAGTTCCCCATACACCATCAACCAGATTTGCATAAATTATCCTAAACTTTCAGGTGTGGTGGAAACGCAATTAACAGGAACTTTTTTTTTTACCCAAAAAAGTTCCTGGTAATAAACTTGCTGGGCTTTTGGTGGAAAAGGGCTTATTGTGTGTAAAGACTCTGTGACCTACATATGGACTTTTTCTTTGTTTAGTGATAGAAACTTCTGCACAATAAAGAAAAGAAAAAGTTCTAAATCATCTTTCATGGTAAGGCTAACTTCAAGGACTCAGATAAACACGCAGATCTGGACAAAACTGTGATTCTACTCAAAAGAGACAAACTTTTCCAGCTCTTGTTCCTGTGAAGTGAGGTGAACAAATCATTATTCAACAACTGCATTTTCTTGACTTTGCACACTGAAAAAGTGGCTCTTGACAGTCTTGTTTGTCAGTACACTGAAAATGACAAACCTTACAGTCACAGGAATTTCAGCGCTTTGGGCTCATCTTCTCAGAGTGTTAGATGGACAGTTTATTTCACCAGTTTGGACCTGGGGTCTAAAGCAGCTCATGTTTTTGATGGCACCAAATACATGACTGGGCGGCTATTGAACTGAACATCCAAGTCAAAATAATATTCCATGTTCCAATGTTCCATAATAAATATGTTAATGCTATTTATTGTTAATCATTGAACAAACATAAAAATCAAAGAACCCAAACACTGAAATATGTTTTTGAACTGAATTATAGGATTTACTGTGAAGGAACAGGATAGTGGTTCAGCGGTAGTACTGTCACCAGTAATGTTATCCCTTTAACCCTTTATTTGGCAAATGACTATTTTTGGTCATTATCAAATACATTACAAGACAGAAACAGTTCCAGTGAGGCAACAATTTTAGGTCAAATGTGATCTACAGGGTCTGCAATAATTATTATTATTGTCGTTGTTGTTGTGTATAATGTTCTTTAAACAGTAATGAACTGTGATGTTCACAGGTGTCTGGATCAGCACCTTTGTTCTAATGTTCTAAAATACATGTTCCTTTCACCTTACATGTGTTTTTCTCATTTAAGAAAAAAAAAAAATCCTTGTTGGGATTTTTTTTCTTTTATACCACTTATGGGTAAGGAGTTAAATATGGTAACTTCACTGACCTTGATTTTCAGGTTGTGAAAGGGTTGTGGCTGTGGCTCAGAGCGGGTTGTCCAATGACCAAAGGGTTGATGGTTCAAACCCTGACCACATGTCGAAGTGTCCTTGAACAAGACACTGAACCCTAAATTGCTCCCAGTTGTGTGTGTGTGTGTGTGTGTGTGTGCGTGTGTGTGAATGGGTGAATGTGAGGCTATGTAAAGTACTGTACTATATGAGTGCAGTCCGTTTACCATTTACCTGGGCTGGAATCTCAGCCTGCTGCGATAAGGTCAGTATGGTACAGATCCTATCAGGTGATCCACCAGGTTCCCCAAGCCTTCTTCATTTTTCTGAGCAACTGAAGCCATTGTTCTGTTCTCTATATAAATCTGCCTCCACTGGTTAGTTTGGTCGTTGCTTTGAATCCAACATAACAAACTCAAACCCCACAGTGACGCAGCAGCACATAGTGTGACTTATTCTATTTGTCTGGGAACTCCAGTATGATGAAGAGACCTCCAGGGCTTCGGTTTCTTTGGGGGGTGGGGGACTGTATGACAGCAAGAAGAAGAGGTGAAAATATTCTAAATATAGCACACACACAAACAGATACTGGTTTGCAGAGGAGTTTTTGATGAGGATTCTGAGCCTCATGTGGTTCTGCAATCATACAGACGAACCTGAGCTGCTGGTGTTCAACACGTCTCCATCTGCACATTCACACACTAATAAACACACTTGACTGAATTTGTGTTTGGAAACACCCAGTCTATCATCATTTTTCAGAGACACATGCATGCTCTTTTTTAAGTCAGTAAATTAAATATTTTAATTTAAATACACAGCAGTTATATTACACTCATTCGTAGAACATGCTAATTCATGCTAACTTAAATACACTACAGTCTGTAGCCCCTTTTACACAGCGCTTCTGTTCTGGGAATGTCTCACCTTTATTCTGGAACAACATCTGTGTAAACAAAATGGTCCCACCTCTGTCATCGCTCTGTAACACCTCTGGAGGTGGTAACGGAGCCGTGATAAAGGTGGGATCAGGATTCTGGAACGCTATGGAAAAGGAACTCCTCGTTCCACTACCAAAGTGTGACGTTTTCATGACACACACACACACATATATACACACACATCTGACCGGTTTGTGTGCAGTAAATATACATATCAACATGACCAGAAAGATGTGGAACTGGGGAGAGTCTGCAGATCCGTGAGCTGTTGTCACTTTGGGCAGAGGAAAGACTTCAGGCAGTGAAAGATGGGCAACACTGCTCTGTTTGGGGTATTTCCAACGCATGAGTTTTACGTTACACTATGCACTGCTCTGGGTCACCTACCTTTTGATCCCAGAACGGAGGTCCGCTGTGCTGTCTCACCTCTGTTAGTCCTTTGGTTTGGTTATGGAAATCAGTCAATGGTGGAAAAAAGGTCAGATCACCATCTCACCTGTTTTCTGTCGTCTCTGTGTAAAAGTGGCTTGTGATTTAGTGCAGTGATGCAGGAAGAACAATGAAAAAGGTTTAGATGGTTCAGTGTTGATACAGGTTAGGATTTACGGAATGGCTCTCATTCCACACATCGACATCACCTTCAACAAGAGCATGACCTGAAACATGCATCTAAGCTGTGGAGGGGGAGAGAGAGAGCAAACAGAGGCTGGAGTGTTATCTGTCATGGAATGGCCTGACCTCATTACTATCGAGCTGTGCTGGGATGAACTGGAACACAAGGTCAGAAAGAAACATGATGAAACAAGCCAAGAACACTTTTGGCAAGTTTTACACAAATCATAGCAAAGTATTTGAGTTGAGTTTTGGAAAAGTGTCCAGATGCCACGTGTGACATGACTCAAATCTATTTCTAACCTGCCTGATTAACATTAACGGCTGGAGTCTGCTGTGTTGGATATATTATTAGTACATTATGCTCTAGATGTTTAGTACTATAGGAGCATCATTGGTTTGATGTTGTGCCATTTTTCATTATGAAACCAGTCTATAGCAGAAATGTAAAAAAAAACAAAAAACACCTGTGATACTATAAACCTCAAAGCAAAACAAGGGCAAATTGCACTCAAGTGGATAAGTTTATGATTGTGTTGATGTGTGTATATCATCAAAATCCTCTGTGAATAGGTGCAAAGAAATTACAAATGCTACACCATTAGCAGATGCAATCCATTCTTTGTGGATCCAGCCCTAAGATTCTGTTGTGTATGATTTACTAAGATTTGTTATGTATTAAATTGTAGAATGACCAGACGTAGACGGTTCATATAATAGTCTGTTATCACAGAAATCCTGTATTGCAGAACCGACTGGAAGACCTTGCATGGTTTTAATATAAGATGTGTTTTGCCTGTGGGTTAAGCACAGACATTCAGCTGTGAAAAACACCCTTCACCCCTTTTATTTACCATCTTACTGGCAATTTTAACTTTTTCTCTCTTTTTTTATCTGCTCATCTGGCATTATACCCATGTTATTGACTGTTGAGGAAGAAATCTTACTTCATGAAATCCATTATATTAAGTATGCTGTATATCGTGCATTGCATGCATGCGTTTGAGGATTTATTCACCATTGTTCCTGCTCCTCTTTGAAGTAATTAAGTAACTAGAAAATCACTCAGAGAGCGCAAACCTCCGCCAAGCAGCACAGTTCCCCCACATATTGTGACTGACACTGACACAATATTGCTGCCACATTTGTTTGGGTTTTTTTAAATCTATTTTATTATATTCTTGTCACTGGAAACATAACCAAAGAAATGTAAATTACATGCTGCTAACAGCCTCCCTGGAAAGGTCTATTCGGGGGTCCTGGCGAGGAGGGTCCGTCGGAGTGTCGAACCTCGGATTCAGGAGGAGCAATGTGGTTTTCGTCCTGGCCGTGGAACTGTGGACCAGCTCTATA
>JAPSES010074456.1:0-10415 GCA_029822895.1 Maxillicosta whitleyi
TTCATGAACATGTTCTGTATAGTCCATAGAACAGTTCTAACTGGAGTATATGAAGGCATAATAGGGCACCTTTAAATAAATGGAAAAGAGCCCAGTCTGATCCAACCAGAGGAAACACTCTGAAAATCTGAGGTAATAAACCAGAATCTCATTTGTCAGGAGAAGGATGTAGTCGGACGCTGCTTTGTGTGTGTTTCCCGTCCAGGTGTGTTTCCTACCTGCAGGAGTACGTGGGTTCGCCCACTCTGAACACATGACCACACAGGTGCGACGGTTGGTTCTTCTCCTGGAGTCCGGCCAGACCTGATGAAGGCTCCTCCCCCAACAACAGCCACTCCAGAGGAGCCAATAAGAGCAGCTGGCAGGCTAGCTCCTCCCTCTGCTCCTCTCTCTGCTCCTCCCGCTGTTCCGCCCCAGCCCCGCCCACATTTGGACCCAGGCAGAAGATCCTGGGAACGTAGAGGGCCAGGTGGTGGTAGACATCCTGCTGCAGGTCAGAGGCCGACGCCCACACCTGAGGAGGAGGAGTTAAAGGATGTGAAGATGTGGATGTGACACAGCACGGACAACATGAGGACCATCTGAGGACAAACTGAGAATGACCTGAGAACGACACGAGGACCAGACCAGATCTACAGCATTAGGGTCGATACAGATCATTAATGTATGGAAGCATCACTTTTTCAAATGTCAACACAAAACTCTTAATGAATCACCAAAAATGATGAAGCCAAGTCTGTTTACATTTAATCAAGTAAATTATTAATTAAATCATTATTTCTTTGTGTAAATTGGAGCTGAACAGTTAATGAGTCACAGTCCAACAGTCTTTGATCACATTCAGGAGGATTTAGTTTGATGTAACAGAAAAGAAAAAAAAAACAACAACCTGGTGATACTTGGACCATCGTGTTATTTTATGGTTGTCTACGATTTAGATTTTAATGACCGTCTCACTTTTGTTGATAAAAATGTCAAAAATAAAGTGCAATTTGATAATAATCACATAAGACTTTGTCAGAAAATCACAAACATGACGTTCACACAGAAGGTAAAACTGGACTAAACCTGGTTTTATCCATATTGTATTGTACTGAACAGAATCAGGACACTTTCATATCGGGTCCAAAATCTGATCCACATCTGACGTTTTAATGTGACTTCGGACCATTCAGGTCATGACACATTTCATTTGACTTTTATGTCACCAATGGATGCATGGACCACAAAGATCCATATTTTACTTGTAATTATTTAAATTTATGATAAATGAACCTAAAATGAACACAATTTTCTTAATTTTTGATCATGTTAAGTTTCCACTAACTTTTCTTCATTCCAATTGATCATTTACTTCATTTTTGGCAAGTTTTTCTTATAAATTATGATAAAGAGCCAAAAATGGCCAAAATTTTCTAACGTTTGTTCATTCTTGGCCCAGAATTTATGATAAATGAGCAAAAACCTTTTTAATATGCTAAATTTTCTTGAAATGCATGAGGATTTTGTTCATTTCTGTACGTGTAAGTAATAGATACACCTACAAACATCTAATAACCTGAAGTAACTGTTCACTGGAGTCAAAGTTAAATGAGTTATTTGTTCACATGACAAGATTCAGTGCGAGTTAATCCAGTTACAGAGAATTAACCTGAGGACAAACACTGTGACACACTGACCCAGACTGAACCCACAACCATCACACAGAACCTGGAACCGCACAACACAGAGGATGTTCAGGGCCCGAAACAAACCCAGATATTGAACCTTGTGCATTCTGTGAACAGTCTGAACACATGGTTCACATGGAACACAAATGTGTCCCATTTCAACATCTTCCATCAGACTCAACATATTTAACAAATAATGAGAAAATGATCTAAACCATTCCACACATTTTAACTATTGACAACCTTATCTTTATTAAGGGTTGAATCATACTTGTTCGTCTTATTGTTATTTGCCTTTGAAATGTTTTACTCATAAATGTAACCACGTCAGCATCAAGTCAATTTTCCGCTAAAAAGATGATTTAGGTCCCGAATTAAAACTGAAAATAACAGTTTTGGGGGGATTTAAAATTATCAGTAAAATAAAATGCACCAAGATACAAATGAAAATATTAAAAATTAGATGAAAAGAGGGAAAAAAAAAATCAGTGAAGCAACATGACAACAAAAACTAAACATAAAAAACAAAACCAGACATTAAAACAAAACAACTTTTCCAATCTACTGCTTATTTATTTTATTTTACTTTTTTTTATTTCAACAGTGTAACACTGTACAAGAATTAAATATGTCCAATTTACTAAATCTGCACTGTATTAATCTATAATGTACATATATAATAAACTTTACATGTGGATTCAGTCTAACTGTGTGTTCATGGATCTAATCAGGTTTCGTTTAATGGATTCATTATTTTTCAGTCGTTTGTCTTACATTTGTTGTATTTAACGGTATAAATTAACGTTTTTAATGAGTAAACATGTGTCCTCGTTCATCTGATGTGTCATCCATCAGATGAACGAGGTTTCTGTTCTTTTCGTTTTTCTGAACTCTTATGTTAAAGTGTTGAATTTAACCGTTTTCTGACCCGGTTCTGTTTGTGATCGAGGTTCCACTTATATATATATATATATATATTACTTTTAGACACAATTAAACCAAATGTCTGCGGTTAATCCGTTCCGTTACAGCCTGGTGTCCAGTGTTTAATGTGAATGTGAAGGTGTCACCGGTGTCAGGTCCGGCAGATCTCGGTCCGGGTCCAGGTATGAACCAACCAGCTGGAGCTTAGCTTTAGCTTTTAGCTCCTGGGCAGAAAAACAAGCCGATCTGTGTGTTTTGTCCCGATATTTCTGTTTTATCTCACGCTACAAGCCGTGACACCGCGGAGTGACGCAGAGTGCGCGCGGATGTGCGGCGGACTGACTTACCGCCGCGGTGTCTTTAGCGGAGAAATTCAGAAACTCTGCGCGTAAAGCGGACGGTGGATCTCTGTCCGAGTCGGCCGCCGCCATCTTTGCTCTGTCTGCTGAGCGTCTGCCGGAAGAAGAAGAAGCGGAGACCGGAAACCGCCAGCAGCTGAGCGGAGAAGGCGGGGCCGCGAGATGATGGGGCGGGGTTAAAACGCATTGAAAATATTTTAATAAAATCGCATTTAATTTTAATAAATGACAAAATACTGCAATATTTTATTTTATTTAATATATTTGTTACTGTTACATAATTAAAAAATCCTTTAATACAAATTTATTTTATTCATTGACTTGATAGTATTATTGTTATTATTTTTGTTTTATTATTCTAAATTGATTCCATTTGTTAAGCCAACATTCAGAATTCACCGCGGTAATATTTTCATTGATACATTAATTGTATTCGAGCATGTTGTTCTAGGGGAGAGTTGACTTCTGGGAAAAGATGTAAGTCTATATTGTATAGTACTGTCATAAAAATATTTTGTAAATCAATCTTTAAAATATATACAATTGTTATACTAATACAATATCTAGGGACTGAAGTCGTTGCTGTTTTTAACTTAATTTCCCATCATACAGCATGGTACTGTGCTTTCCATCAACTGTCATGACCATAGCAACGTGACTGTAACGCTGTTGTATCCAAAAATTACTAATATCTCTCAAAATATTGGTTCTATCAACTTTCTGTTTTCGCTAGTCTGTTCCTTCACCAAAATTATATAAGTCTGACAACCTGCTGTTGGGATGTTGCATGACACCTATAAGACACACACACACACACACACACACACAGAGAGAAAGAGAAAGAGAAAGTGAAAGAAAGAAAGAAAGAGAGAGAGAGAGAGAGAGAGAGAGAGAGAGCCCACTTCCCTTTTACAATATAGATATTTTCTCATTTTATTTAATTTCTTATACATTATTATCTTATTATTTATCACGTGTGTCATTGAATATATTTTGGTATAATTTTTTATGCTATTTATTACATCACTCTAGATACACAATATATAGCACTTTAAAAAATAAAATACAACAAACAGTGCTGTTTCCAGAACATACAATGAACACATGCGATTCATACATATTAACCCTATGTGTAAAAGTGGGTCATCCAATAGAAACAGAGGTCAGAGGTCATCTGAGCAGCCTGTATTTAAAGGATCCAGAGGTGTGTTCTGTGGTTTAGTACCACCTGGTGGAATCACATAAAACCCACAGAAAATAACTCCTTTAATCACAATCTAAACACTGGAGGAAACTCTAAAACAGTCTATCAACCTAGAAAGAAAACACATTCTGTCAATAAATAGACACATATGTCATAAACACATTGAAACAAATCCCATTGACTTACACAGAGTTAAGTCACTATGTTAGAGAATCCTACATCCCAGATTTTTTTAAACCATTATAGTGATATTTAATCTGGAGATGATGATCTGAAGCACATTTTAATAAATTAGAATCATAAAACACAGTGGTGGCTGGTCCACGGGGGGCACTGTGGCACTGGTTCTGCTTAAAACATAAATATAATATAAATAATATTACATTGAAATTTAAGTTATTCCAATGAAATTCTCATTCTAGACTGTCGTTCATGTCAACATTTACTGATATTTTACTGAATTTAATTTGGTCTCTCTGCCAATATTTTTCACATGATATCATTAAACTTTTGGGTCAATCCCAATCTTTGCCATAAGATTGCATATTTTCATTTATCAAATTAAGAGGAAATTAATTGTATAACTCTTGTAAAAACATCACAGAGTTAAAATAAGGACAAATATCTGATGAATCCTTGTGTGATCTTTTCATTTCTATGAACTGCCTTAAACCCTTCTGACATTTCCTGTCAATTCAAAACATCCCTAAAGGTTTAAAAGTGTCTACGAATGAGTTTTGAGTTCTTTCTTCATTAGGAAAAGACCTGAACCCTCATTGTCTTCAGTTCTGTTTTCAGATCAAACATTAATTTGATCACAAAGAAAAGTCAGAGGTTTGGATGGAACCTTCTCACTGTCCGAACCTCCATAAAAGGGTCTGTTGGATCTTCTAAAGAGGTGATTGGTCAATAGTGGTCAGTGGGAGGAGCTTTTACAGGTTTTGATCCACCTGCTGAAACCAGTTACCATGGAGATTTTCCTGGTGAGATGTGAACCGCCTTCATGATACTGAACCAGAAGGTATGGAAACCCTTGAACCGACCCAGATATCTGGTCTCAAATCTGATCAGACTTGGTCCGGACCAGTTCCTGGACCAGAGACCGCAGATCCTGCAGCTCCATCCAGATTTCCTTAAGCTCATGGTTCAGGTGGCTCTGGTCCTGGTTCTCTTGATGACTCCGATGGTTCTGTTCTGTCCGGATTCTGGGACAGAACAAATGAATTAGTTAGTGATCGATAAAACTATTTTATTCTGGATGTTGTGATCCGATAAGGACTCTATTCATCTCATAAGTTCAACTCATTGGTTGTTACATCTGATGTTCTCCTAAATCAACCGCCCCTGCAGCGCCTCATCACACATGGGAACTGTGAACCTGTGGACCCAGGCCCGGGTCCACCACCACCTGGACCATCCCTGACGGCACCACTTCAGCTCTGCTTTGTGGGTAAAACTAACGTATGGCCTTAATGTTAAAGTCAAATAACAGAAGAAGACTTGGACTGAGATCAGGGACTTTCATGTTTTCAGGTCAAGTCACAGAGACAGGAAGTAAAGGACTATTGAAGGACAAGTGCCCTCTGGACCAGGACCTGAACCAGCTGAACCAGAACTGCAGGCAGTCTGGAGTTACCGACCAAACACTGAACTCAGTGAAATTATGACGTTGTGTGTCTGATGTTTAAATTTTACATGTAGTAATGTCATCTGTTGTATTAGCATTAACGTATGAATGTTACAAAACAAGAGCCAACAGATGCTGACAGTAGTTTTAGGTAAAATGTGTGACCTTGACCTTTGGCCACCAAAGTCTAATCAGTTCAGGGAATGTTTGTGCAAACCTCTTATATAGATGAAGTGTGAACACAATAGAAACACAATGAGGGCGTCCATACTCATGATTGGTGATTGGTTGATCGTGTGATCCAGAAAATCCACGTGGCCCCGCCTCCTTCTGCATGTGCAGGAAGTTGTCCAGAGTTTCCTAAAAACAGAAACACACTGAGTCTCCTCCTATTTTACCATCAGTGAGGATAGGCTCCGCCCACACTTCATCGACTGTCACTCACTTTGATTTCCGTGGTGATGCGGCCCATCTCGTCATGGTAACGGCTGTTTGTTGTCACAATTTCTTCATAGGTGTCGGCCAGTGGAGCACAGTGGGTGGAGATGTACTGGTTGTCATAGAAACGACGGAGGAAGGGCATGGAGTCTTCGACCTGCAGGATAACGGAGGCCTGCTGCATGACGGCGTTGGCCTGGGAGTTATCATGAACTCTGACCCCGAAACACATCAAGACACACGTCAAAACACTATGGCCATCATCATCATCATCATCATCATCACTTCTTCATGGAGGGGTTCCATAAGTCATAGATACAATAAGTTTTAATACTTATATTATATTTGAACCTATTCTGTAGTCATATGTTCTGTTTCTTCATCTGGTGAAAACGAGTCTTTCACTACAAACACATGCACAATCTGTAATGTACATTTCAAATAAATAAATCTGCTCCAGCAGACACAGGTGAGGGACATAAGATAAACTAAAACAACAAATGCAGTTGAACATGAACTTTTTCCTCCTCGACCTGTTCTGGACATTTGGATTCAGGTCATTTTTATTCCGACTTGAAGCTCAGATTACATGTGAAATGTTTCGTCTTCCTAGAGCTGAACAAATGAACTATTATTAAACCCCCCCAGCCTTGGTGACCTCTGACCTCTGGAAGGTGTCGGTCAGCAGGGCAATCAGCAGGTTCACACACAGGATGGACGATAAGGCAAGGAACGTCCCACACAGCAGAGGAGCCATGACGGCGTCCACCGTCACCATGGCGTCGTACTCGTAGTCGTCCACCAGAGTGATACGGTACAGGCTGTACAGGAGGCCCCACACAGACTGCATGCTGGGAACTGTAGGCAAACCTGTGGAGGGGAGCGTGGACTGAAACCTGAAACGTTTCAGGTCAGATATGATGTTGTAAATGTTAAAGGGGGAGTCCCTGAATGCACCCTGACCTCCAAATATGATCCAGAAGCTGCAGGCGTAGGGGATGAAGATCTCCAAGTACAGGAACATGAAACACACCACATCACCAACGATGCTCCCCAGCATGACGACGAACGGACCCATGAGCCTGAACATCCACACACACCAGGAAGTAAAGCTACTGAACATCACAACACGCACTGCTGCGCACTGTGACGCACTGTGACGCACTGTGACGCACTGCTGCGCACTGTGACGCACTGTGACGCACACACATTCTCTGAAAGTTATGTCCCGTAAACTGTGGATTCAACAAACGTTTCTAACATGTAAATCTACTCTGGCCCAGGTGTGATGAACAGAGGTGGGAAGTAATGAAGTAGAAGTACTTTGTAGCTGTATTTAAGTAGATTTTTTTTTTTTAGGTATCTGTACTTTACTTGAGTATTTTTTTGTGAAAGATCATATAATTTTTTTAGCCTGTCCCCACATGTTTTTGCGGGTTACCTGTTGGTGCAGGACTCTGGTCAGTACCATTCACTGTGGAATTAGAAAACAGAAACTTTTATGATTTTGCCCGGTTAAATCAGGATTCTTTCTTTCATGGCAAAAAAATAAATTTAAAAAAATGCAGTTTTATTTTTTTTTACTTTATTACAATTGAAAAGTTGTACTTTGTTACTTTTACTTAAGTAATGGAGTTGAATTAGTACTTCTACTTTTATGAGAGTATTTTTTCATACAAGTAGCTATACTTCTACTTAAGTACAGAATGTGAGTACTTTTGACACCTCTGGTGATGAATGTGGAATCTCACCTGGTGGTGGGCGTGGCCAATTAGTACATGTGACCACGCCCTTTAAACACCATATAAGGGCAGGTGTTGTGTAATGTGCAAACAGTTGACTTTGGTTCAGCGATTTCAGAGATGAACCAAACCAGGCAGGAAGGAAAAGAAGAACTTTATCAGCAGGAAAACATGAGGTTTCAGAGTCAGTTTAATAAAACATACCAGTGGAAACAACCTTTTACTGATCCGTCTCCATGGTCTTTTCTCTCCTGGACCTGGACTGACTTCACTCCATCAAACTCCCATAATCCCTGGTTTTCTCATTGGTCTGATATCTGCCATAACATACCTGAAGGCTCGGACGTGTTTCATGATTCGCAGCCACAGGAAGATGATGGTGATGGAGAAAAGACGAAGAGTATAGTTGTGGAGAAAGTCAGATGGACGGAAGACGTCAGCAAGATGGATGCTGAAGGACACTGCCAGAAGACAGTACACCAGCCAATCAAAGAGGTTCCTACGAGAACACAGGACCAGTACTCATTTCAGGTAAACATCAGTTGTGTTCTGTGGTGTTTGAGGTGTTCCATTTACCAAATGTCTCTGCAGTAGCTTCCACTCATCCTGTCAATCATCTTCTTCTGGTCCAATAGGAACACATTCTCCTGGAGACACACACAGGTGGAGGACAAACATTAAACAGGTAATGCCCCCCCACCACCACCACCAGTGATGATGACATTTCCCACCTGAGGCCACATGGGATGACAGCAGCGCAAGTCATCATCGATACGAGACTGCGCCCAACGCTGCCAGAGGCGGAGCTTCCTCCTGGAGCGCCAGATGTCCTGCACCTCCCTGAAGACCTCCTCTAGAGTCAGCAGGAGAGCCAGGAGGATGAGGAGGATCCGCCACCAGTCCTACACGTGAGACAGGGAAGGACAGGTGAGACAAGAGGACCAGGATGATCCCCCACCAGTCCTACAGGTGAGACAGGGAAGACATGGAAAGACTGACGGGTCACCTTAGGCAGGACGTAGCGTTCATGTGAGTCTGTGCGAACCGACACAGAAATGGCAACGGTTGTCCAGGAAACATTGAAGAGGACGTTGAGGATGAACAGAAGCCACGCCCCCATCCTGGATTGAAAGGATGGAAATTGAGTAAAAGTGGAAAAAACTCAAAGAGGAGCTTCATTTACCTGTACTGACTCTCAGGTGAGTTTACCTGCCGAAAAGTTTCCATTTGACCTGAATGAGTTTGAGAAAAACTGGATTCATGATGAGATCAAGTTTACCCTGAAGAACCACCACCTCCAACTGCACAGACAGACAGATGGACAGGTCAGAGACAAACAGACCGGTCAGAGACAGACAGATGGACAGGTTAGACACAAACAGTTGACATGATGCGTTGACCTTTGACCCTTACCGGAGACATGGGTTCACTAACGGCAGCGTCTGTGAAACAGTGAAACATGCGCTGTAGTTAATAGCAGATATTTAACATCGTGTTCCGTCTTCTGACTGGTCCAACTCTGGGACACATGAAACAGGACTGAGGTCCAGACCCTGAGTGACAGTGAACACCTGTGTTACCTCCTTTCAGGTGAGAGCCAGGTAGGTGTGGTTCTGGTTCCAGGAGGTTCAGGTAATAGTACTGGTTCCGGGTCATCCTATCAGTCACGTGGAACTGGTTCAAAGCCACCTGAGCCTGAAGACGACACAGACACCTGTCACCTCACACAGACCACCAATCATATCACTGTTACAGGTCAGTGGGCGGGGCTGTGTTACCACTGGACTCATCCGACCAATTAGAGCAGTTATACAGAGCTGTCCATCAGAGTCCTTCAGCCCCGCCTCCGCTCCAAGTTCCAATAGGATGTGAGCTGCTTCACTGCGTTCTGAAATGTCACAGTCACTGGGTTTACGTCAACGGAAAATACACAAAGACTGCGATGTCACAGTGATGTCACAGTGATGTCACAGTGATGTCATCTGTACCCTGATTGGCTGCCAGCTGCAGAGGTGTGCGTTGTTTATAATCCAAGGAGTTGATCAAGGCTCCGCCCCCCAACAGCAATCTGATGGAGCCCACGGCGTCATTCTTCGCCGCAAAGTGAAGAGGCGTCTGACGGTCCAATCGGGTTCGAGCCTCAGGGTCAGCTGACACACAGGACAAACCAGGTTCACACATGACAGATGTAGCATTTCAACTCCCATGATGCTCAGTGGCTGACCTCCCAGCTCCAGCAGGAACTGAACCATGTCCTGGTAATCGAGAGCAGAAGCCACGTGGAGCGGAGTGACCCCGAAGTGATCCGGAACAAGGAGGTCGGAACCACGGTCCAAGAAGAACCGCATCACATCCACACTCCAGGCCCGGGACACCTGAACACAGGAGACAGACAGACACATGTAAAGACAGACAGACACATGTAAAGACACACAGACACATTTAAAGACA
>JAPSES010074458.1:0-10413 GCA_029822895.1 Maxillicosta whitleyi
ACTCTGTGTGTTTCTACGTTCACACCGGATCGTCGGACCCCGGCGTTCTGATTTTTCATTGGTTTTCGCCAAACTGCATCACAGCTCATTACCATAAGATAAGATTACTTTTAATTGTTGAAATTTGCACTGGTCGCTCAGTCCGCTTCACCCCTGGCGAATTTGTTTTGGTCGCTTTGGTTGCCGACCCTCCATAGATAAATAATGACTTCCATCGCTTTGGTCGTTCCGGTGTACACACAGCATTTTTGTTATTTTAATGTCCTGATGGTTTTCAATAGCAAAACACAAATAAAAAATTAATTAAACAAATAAAAACACAAGTTCTGCCACATATAAAAGAACTTGAGCATAAGTCTCAAGCACGTGAAGTAAAAATAATTAAGACCGGCAACAAACAACTCAATAGGTAAGCACTGCAGATGTTTAATAACGGCACCGGAGAGATCGCTGTCAAGACACATACAGTATTCTCATCAACAGATCCCAACACACAGAACCCCCTGACACTTATACCGCATTCCCATAGACAAATGGTGACATGTTTGTTTGTTTTCCCCCGAGGGGTCACTGGGAAGATTTGTCACAGTCACACCTAAACATCTGTTGATTCCATAAGGGTGTGGGATTGTTTTTGTTTACCCTTTCCCTGAAATGTGTTAATGATCACCCTCTGACCCTTTAGTAGTCCCTAAGTCTGCTTACTTTTCTTCAGTCCACATTTCTTTGGTTACTAAACATTACAATTTTTACTTCACATGGATTCAGATTCCTTTGCCTGTGAGTGGACACCTCCCCTCTTTTTGCCAATTAAAAGCACTGGAAATTCAACGTCATTTGAAAACATCATAGTTGTGCATCACAGCCAACTGATGAAGTGAGAAGTTAGGGATAAGATATTGTTGCAGGTATTTGCCTCAGAGTTCCTGTCTACACAGAGTGTCTGTGACAGGCTAAACTGTGTTCATACAGTGATCTGAAAGCAGCAGAAACTTTACCTTATGTTGCTGCACAGCACTGACTTTGTCTGCTTGGTGTTGCAGTAGAATAGTCCTTCTTCCTTGTCCAAGTTAAATGCTTGGGTATATTCACTCTAGGGATATATTATATTAAGAAAGGTCCATTTTTAGTTGTTAAAATTATCGTTTTCTTGTGGGCACAACTTTATAACCACAGCAGCTCTGCAACAACACGAATAACCTTCAGGAGGAAACAGCAGGAAACTTTGTTTGTTCTTCCTGCTGTTTGTTTGAGCCACTGGCAGATGTCACGGATGCAACCCAACCGCTCTCTCAGATGCTATTTGGATATGAGGGCAGGTTTAATTCTCTTTAATACTCTCTCTCACGGTTCAATAATGCATTATACATTTATGGGTGTGCCACAAACTGAGATTTCTTTCAGTTTCACCAGAGTTGTGGTATGCAGATGTAATCAGAAGCTACTTTTCCACATCACTTCTGTTTCAGGAATATTTCCCCTTCATTCCGGAACAATGCTTGTGTAAACAAAATGGTGAGCTCATTTGGTCCCACCTTTGACACAGCTATGTAATGCCACTGGAGGTGGTAACAGAGCCGTGATAAAGGTAAAATCATGACTCCAGAACACTATGTAAAAGGAACACCTCTCTTTTTCTGTGTGCAACCCCCGCACTGGGGGAGATTTAAAAAGGAGTACAGGTTGTGCACAGTAAACACACATATCAACACGAGCAGTAAGGTGTCAAACTGGTGAGATGCTGAGATCTATGAGCTGCTGTCACTTCAGGTAGTGAACTCTATCCATGCTAACATTTGTGGAATGGTGAAAGACTTTGCATGGTGTATTTCTGACACAAAAAGTTATACACCACACTATATGGTGCGTTGCATCATCGACCCTTTGATTCCTGAATGCAGGTCCTTGTAAAGGTCCAGCCTGTCTCACCTCTGTTACTCCTATGGCTGTGGAAATCGATTAATGGTGGAAATAAGGTGGGATCACCATCTCATCTTTTTTTCTGGGATCTGTGTGTAAAAGTGGCTATACTAGCCATTTTCCTTTTTTTTTTTTTTTTTTAAACCACATTCAGAGAATTCCTGCTACTCCTTATCTCTTTTTGCTGCTAATCATTAAATGAAAGCATGTTCTAACCATCTGGTTATGATTTTGGTTTTACTGTAAAATGAAAAAAAAAAAAAAAAGAACCAACAGCAGTAATGATGTAAGGCTTGTTTGCCTGAACTATGAAGGATGAACTCTCACTGTACAGCTTTGTGTCATGAGCTCTTCTCAATGTCTCAACTGTCTTAATTCTTTGCATCCACTAGTGTTTTATTATACTACAATACCTTATGTACCTCATATGTTTACTATGACAAACAATGTTGAAAACACACAGAAAAGAGAAAAAGAAATCCTTTCAAAATATATTGACATATGTCATGCCCTTTTCAGTCATTCTTATCATATTCCAGCTTCAGAAATAAATAAATAATATTGCACTACAGCTGATCAGTGTTGTTGACAGTAAACTCCCAGCTCATTTCCCCAGTGATACAAAGTATTTTATAAGTCTTTGTTCTTGTGAGTGCACTCAGTATGTGGCTTTACGCTAGTTGTGTCCTGTGTTTTTAGCCTGCGGGCATATGCAACAGCTGTAACCCCTGCTGTTTGCTGCATTTTTGATGTCAATTACTTTTCTCTGTGGCCTGGGTGGGCCTGCTGTGCAAAACACACTTTCTATCCCCATGATAGTGCTCATTTTCTGAATTAGATTAGGTTCTCTTTGGCTCTAATTTCTTCTCTTTTGTTTGGGTTTCTCCTTTTTGTTTCACCGCTAATTTTCTTTAGTGACGTGATCCGTGTGCACCCTCACATTCTTCCATGTACATTTGTGTCTGAATTCACAATGGTCAAATAATCTTGACAGTAGATTCCATCAGTGGATTGCCTTTGAGTTTACAACATGACTTCAAGATTACTTATGAGCGAGTGTATATGTGTGTATAAAGAGCAAGCCAAAGTGAAGCTTGATGGAGAGTTATAGACAGAGCAGTGCCCACATATAGGAAGAGTGGGATGGGAAGAGAAGATGCACAAGAGCTCTATAAAGAATGTAGCAGTGTTCTCCCTCCTGCTGGAGATGACGGCATGAAACCTCATATGAGGTACTCTTTACCGATCTTTCTTCTTTAGATATAAAAAAAAAAACAGGATGATTAAACCTGTTCTACATTCTTCTTCTGTTCATTTGTCATCTCTACTGTTCCTCCTACTTCCACTTACAGCAGCTGACATTAAAAATCTCATTCCATCTCAAGAGAGTATAATGAGGTATTTCTCAATATTAACTTTATCAAGTATGATTTTGTTAACTTAGCAAATATGATCTTGGTAAGAACAGTCCCAGAGAACCAACACAAGTCTCTCTGGTATTGGAACAGCTGTGTACTTTCCTGAACTTTCCTCCCTGACTGCTGTATTTCCAACATCGACTCCTTAACGTAACATATTCCCACTATCCACCACAATATGTTACCTGATTTGATTTCAATATATTTATACGACTATTTTCATGTGATTTGTATTTTTTTTACATATTTTGTATATTCTCTTCAAAAATGGATGAACACCTTTCCATATTATCCCATATTATGATAATAAACATGTATTTTGTCACTATTCTGCCTCTTGCGTTTTCCAACAGCATGTCACATCATCTGGTGACCATCAATAAAACATTTCTGAATTTAGTAGTCACAGATGCCGCTAGTGCCTTCAGGAGTAATTTGACAATAGCATGAAATGCATCTTGGGATATTTGCCAGCCAAGTCCACACGAGTCATGAACCAGTGCATCCTTGGCTTAACCCATGAAGACCTAAATATCCGCCAGCAAACAAAACCATCTACTGATGTAAACTGTTTAATACCTGTTAATCTCTTTATCCTGTCAATCTTCGTAAAATACAGTTTGTCATCTTTTTGTGGTCATCACATATTATTTACATGTATTGACAGGATGATTGGGTCAACAGTAGAGCTGCAACTATCAAATTTTTTTGGAATCGAGTATTCTTTTGATTATATCATCGAGTAATCGGATAAATCACACTTTTGTTGACGAAGCTGTCCATGCGCTGCTGTGAGGGGGGAAAAAAAACTTTGTTCAGCAAATGCTATTCTGGTTATAATGCACAGAATGCTTTGGAGTGATGATTCATGTGGCTAACTCATGTGCAACAATCATGTTTTTATTATTTGTTTCAAGACAGGAGTTTTCTAAGTGACCACGTTAATCCTTTAACTCATTAATTAGCTAAATATAGAACTAGCGATCACATAGGTGTTTGTAAAAATATTTCCTTTCACTGATATAGGAATTATTGATGCTAGCGGTTCTACGTGAAATCAGATTTTTTGTAAATGTAGAACAATGAACTAGATGTTTCTGATACGGGAAACACCATGTGTGCGTGCACGTGTGTGTATGTGAGGAAGGGAGTGATGAGTAAGATCATTTGCTCTCTTGCTACTCATTATGCCTCGTCACTATCAACTCATAACACAGGGTACAAATAATTACAAATAACAGGCGTTATTTTTCATATCAGTTAGCAATTGTAAAAATATATGACATCGTAGATTCAACCGAGTCCACTTGGAAAAGTACAATTGACATGAGGGTGCTTTTTGGTTTGGTGCTGCAGCATTGAAGACGTACTCTTGTGGTAGACCAAGTTGGCTTTACAGTAAACACACTGCACTACATTGTCAGACTTAAGCAGTGTGAAATGGTCCCAAACTTTAGAATTTTTAATTAATCTTTGAAATGTATGTCAGTGATAACTGTCTGTGTGAAGCAGTGATCCCTGACTCGCACAACAGTCTACAATGGAGGAGTGATATGGTAGCAGAAACATTTTTTCAGCTCTAGTCAACAGGTACTAAACAATTTAGATCAGTAGATGATTTTGGTTGATGGCAGATGTTTGGGTCTTTATGTGTTAAGAAAGGTTAAATATAGAGAAAACTTTATTTGGGAACTGACACAAAAGTAGGTCTTTGTGAGTTAAGCTAAGAGACTGACAAGGATTAGACAGAGAACCCAATTGCAGACCAGACAGACCGTGATTAGAAAAAACTGTGTTTTATTGTTCCGAGAACAAAAACACAGTCCAACATAGAAATATACCACAGGTAAGTCAATATTAATGTACACTTCAGTGTAATCTTGTTCCAATGCCTGGGGTAGGCATATCCAGTGGTCGGAGTCAGTCCAGGTTCATCAACGGGGAATCCAGCAGAGTATGGGTTAAAGGCTTGGTCGAGGGGAAAGGCACGGAGGAATCGTCAGACAGGTGGAGGTCAAACCAGTGAGGGAAATCCAGGAATTGGTCGGGCAATCAGGGGTCAAAAAGTCAGGCGGCAGGCAGACAGGTCCAAAAATGAGAAACAGGTCATACACTGGAAAACAGACTAGAAAACACACTGGATGGTTAGGCATAAGGAATAACGATCTGGCGCTGAAGCAGCGCAACAGGAGGATTTAAATACTCCTGTCACTTAATGAGCAACAGCTGTCTTATCAAGTGACAGGTGATAGAGAGACAGAGAGAGAGAGAAAAAATCTTAATGTTTTTGTCTTATTTCTTTTATGGTATTCTGTTATCTTGTTCGGTCGGTCATCTTGTTGTATGGCCCTGAATTATTATTATTTTTTTTTTTACCTTTCTACATGTTTTACATGTGTAGCCATGACATTGAAATTTATAACCTCTCCCAGCAAAGATGTTTCTTGCATTTTAATTTTAAAAATGAATGCACATATCATATTATTGCTATACATTTTCCTCTGCCAATTCATGACTCTAATATGTTGTTTGTCCAAAGATACTCATATATCTCGGAAACAATGTGGGCGCATTATATTTAATATAATGCATTTGATATGATGACATTCGTCTCCAGACTTTTGCTATTAGTTAGTTATCATCGCGTGAATATTACTATCCTGGTCCAAATGGCAAACTTGTTTTTTATCATCCTGCCGTATTTGATGTAACACAGTGCCGTTGTATACTAATACATTTTTTTGTGCTGTGGGACAAAGGAAAGTCCTTCAACAATGCAGGGACACAACAAACCTGAACAATTAGAAGAATGCTGAATGGGCGCATTCCCCTGTCTGCCATGTGTTCATACAGAGTTTCTGACACCTACACATGCACACACCAGTGTGCAACGATCCATGTAACAGCACATGCGCACATGTAACCTACAAAAGAAGGGCAAGGCCAATGAAAGCCAGAGCACAAGAGAACCCAATGAACTCTAACTGAGGCTCAGATGAGTTAAAGCCCTTCTGTTAACCTTTTCACATCCTCTTCCATATACTCTCTCCTCTTTCTTCTCATTTTTCCCTTTTGTTCTTTTTAGTTTCACTTCTTGTTTCTGACCTTTTTCATTTCATCTTCTCTTGTCAACTTCTTTCTCCTTTACCCCTGCCTCCATTATTCCATGAAACTCCAGCAAATTGCTGTTTTCAGGCTGACGGCATGATTGTGTGATTTAGCCTGATTCTATGGACAGTTTAGAGTGAAACCTCAATGCTGCATCTTCTCTGATCGACAAATTAAAGTGGAGGAAGGCTTTACTTGAACCTTAGCTCTTTTTTTCCCTTCTTTTTTTCAAACACACACATTTTGCAGAGGATATTTGGGGAAGTTTTAGACAACATATGTGAAGCAAGGCAGATCTTGAAACCCTCAAACCTGAATTTCACCAAATAGAATCTGAAAACTAAATGTGTTTTGCTGCTTCACTTGTGTTTTTCTTTCTAATTTTTTCAACTCCCGGCACAATGACACAGTCACATACACTTACTCTGTGATCTCAAGGGGCGGTTTGTTATGTGAGTAGTTCTGTGTTTCAGTCAAGCAGAGTTTATCCAGGTCAGTAAGTTGATCTGATTAAGTCAGTTTAACAGTTGCCTGAGGGACTCGCTCTCTGACTCTGTTCATTTTTCCTCACTTTGAGCTTTTCCCTCCTCCTATCCTCAATCTACCATCTGTTTGCCTCTTTCTCTCACTTATTTTTATCACATGGTTTTTCATTTAACATACAGTAGACATTTGTTGACATCTCTCACCCTGCTATATCTAGATTTATGTGTGTCTAATTTATTTCTCGTAACTGTGGGATGAAGAGGAGTGTCATGTTACGATTAGAACTCTCCTCTTTCTGTTAAATCATTAGTCTTTGTTTGCCACTTGTCACCCTTCATGGAGGTTCTGTTCATGGAGGAGAAATTTATAGTCGTTGCATACATATACACTGCCTGAAAAAAAAAGTCACACATGCAATATCTGACTGCACCATCTTCAGTTTTGTTTACAGGAGACATTCACTGTGGGTGGCTGTGGCTCAGATGGTAGAGCTTGTCCAATGACCAAAGGGTTGGCGGTTCAAATCTTGGCTCCCACTGTCCACATGTCGAAGTGTCTGAGAAGACACTGAACCCTAAATTGCTCCCAGTAGGGTCTGGCATGGTAGTACCTTGCATGGTAGATTAGCATAGTAGCCGTCTACTGGTGTATGAGTGTGTGTGTGAATGGGTGAATGTGAGGCCTATGTAAAGCGCTTTGAGTACCAAAAGGTAGATATAGCGCTATATAAGAGCAGTCCATTTACCATTCATCCTAAATTCATCAGATCTTAGCTCAAGAAACTTTGATGTGTGTCAGGTTGGGCTTTGATTGACAGGTCTGAGTTTCTTTTTGTAAAGCATATTTTTTTTGTGACAGACAGCTCCACTATAGTTATGGTTAAAAGTTTCCACTATACTAAGGTAACAAAACTGTAAAATTATTTTATTACACAGCACTCGATAATGTTACAGAGTCAGTAAACTAGCTCTTAGATTCATATGTTTCTTACCCCTTATGCTCCTGTAGCCCAACCCTTTTGTCTAAATGTGATTGCTTCCGGCTACAAAAAAAAGAAGGGAAAAAAATGGCCTCAAGGCAGCAGTTTAGACACCAGTGCATGATGTTATGACCCCATTCAGTCTAGAACTGAAGTTTGATGATTTACATATACCTTTAAAGTATACAATTGTTATGTTATGTCATTACTACCTCTTCATTGAGTGTTTATTTATGATTAATGATGTGTTAACACTGTGTTAATCATTTATTAATTCCTTACAAGGATACATTTTATTCTAAAGTGATATCGATAGATTCTGCTATAACTACAAAGAAAATATTTTTGGTGTCATTCATTTTATTTAGACTCTCTAATAAGTATTCTGGTCAACCCTTAAATTATTGCTCTGGTCATAACATTTTCAAGTGAATCATTACCTTTGATGTATGCTGTCTTGATAGGTGTGATAGCCCACTGGCCTGCAATGCCAAGCAAATCGTAGCTTCTGCTCATTGACTAAAACATTTTCTTTTCCCGACTATCACATTCACTTTCATTTTAGTTACTAGAGCCATTTTTACACAGAGATCCCAGGAAAAAAGCAAGATGGTGATCCCACCTTTTTTCCACCACTGACTGATTTATAGCCAAGCCAAAGAAGTAACCAAGATGAGGCAGGATGGATACAGCAGACCTGCATTCCATTATCAAAGGGGCAGTGATGCAACGCAGCATATATGTGTGACGTATAAGTTGCGTGTCACAAAAACCCCTAGCATAGCTGTGTTACTAATCTCTCCAGAGTCTGCCCGTCTGTCACCATTACTCAAATGTTAGCATGGATCAAGTCTTCTACTTGAAGTGACAGTAGCTCGCTGATCTTGGTGTCTCCCCAGTTTGACATGTTTCTGGTCACGCTGATGTTTGTTTACTGTACATGGCCCGCAGTCTTTTTTAAATTCCCCGAACTGGGGACAAATTTTAGTTTTTGACTGAACAAACTTTATATGAAAAACATTATAGTACCGTGTAAAATTTGATTTGCAAATTCAATTGGCCATGAAGGTGTAAAATACATTTCAAATCAAACAGAAATATCTCTGAAATTGTTTAGGTTGCAATTCGGAGCCTCTATAGTAGTAGTACTATAGTAGTAATGGTATAGGCTTCAAGTTTCAATGTTATTCACACTGCCACCATGAGATGGCACCAATGCAAGATTTGTTTTTTGTTTTTTTTACAGCAGCTCTCTGCCTATCCTCAGTGAATATTTTTTTCTATTCAGTAATTCACATATTCACATACTCTCCTGATCTCACAGTAATGCATGTGTGTAGCCTCAAGTCTTTAAGGAAACCACAAAGGCAGTCTGTCAAGCCTCAGTATCACCAATACCTTTTGTTACTAAGCATCTTAGTCAACTCTTTTAAGTGCTTAAATGCAGATCTTTATCAAAAGCTTTAATAATATTCACCTGAATCTAAAATGTGAGCTATAATACTGTAAAAACAAACAAACAAAACTTTACAGTATTTGCCACTGCATGATTTAGACCATGTCTCTGTTTTCCTGGATATGTGTAGACAAAACATTGATCTTTTGCCTTGCATCACCATGACATAGCAAGAAACTGGCAAATAACAGTCATTAAAGGATATTCAGTAAGTTAATGCGTCTGTGTGTGTGCGCAGCCATGGTATGGTGGTTAGCCTTCTCAAGTCATGTGTCTATGTGAACATGAACATGTTTAAGTGGTGTCATGAAGCCAAAAATGCACCCATGAAGTCATAAACACATTATTCTCTATATTTAGAAGCCAGGCAGTTTGTATATTGTTTATACCTGCAAATTCCTTTTCAAATTACAGTAAATCAGAGATGGCAGGCATAAGAAACCTTACAGTTACACAAAAATTTTGACAAGGGTATATGCATTTGGGTATGGGCATGACACATTAAACGAAACCCCTGTATAGACAACTGATAAAATGTAATGAATCCAGACACTCCTACAAGTGTGTACTGCATGGTACAAAGACTGAAACATTTATACAATCTACTTGTTCTGTCTGATTCTTTAATATGCTACTTGATAACAGGTGAGAAGAAATGATTTGGGCTTAAAAGGAAGAGCTTATGCCTTCTCCACTCAGGATACTTTTCTAAATGGGTAGTTACCTTCTGTCTACATGGCCTTTGTTTTAGAAAAAATCTGTGTACACACAAAAATGCAAAATGACTAAAAAAATTGGTAAAACCACTCAGAAAAACCATTGTCACTGATGGACATTAAAGAGCGCCTTCTGCTAAAAAAAAAACCCACTTTGAGTAGCTCTTTTTACATGTGGTGGGTCACAACGAGCAGTATATGTACGCAGCACCCCAAGCTGTGAAATTCGACCTAAATGCATACCTGCAAACTTGTCACCTTTCAGCGAAATTCGCCGTTTTGATCCCAAAATGGGTCACTTGTGTGAATCGTGTAGATCCGAAGTTTTTT
>JAPSES010074460.1:0-10413 GCA_029822895.1 Maxillicosta whitleyi
GTTTTTTGGGGTTTTTTTGGGGGGGGGAGGGGGGGGTGCTGAGTGTATTGTGCTCCAGTTTGATAGGAGAGTGCTCAGAATGGGTTTTATTTAGGTTAGGGTTAACCTTAGAAGCCCCTTTCATCATATTTGCTGGCTCTCTTGTTTTTGGTGATTTTTTTTTTTTTTTTTTTGGAGCTTTTTGTTGTTCAGTCTGGTTTTTCTTCAGTGGTTTTTACAGTTTCTGTTTGTGGAGAACAGGAGGAAATAATGTCAGTGGTATGAATGGAGACATTTGAATGGAGGTGGTTTGTAGGGTGTGATTTTGGGGTGAGTGTGTAGGAGGGTGGTGAATCTGTGCTGTAATTTTGAAGGGTTTGGGGTGGTTTTTACCTGGTGGGTGGGGGGAAGGATAGGGGAAATAGGAGCACAAGTGGTGGTAGGCTGGGGCTCTGTGGTGATTGTTGGTAGGGGTCCCCAAGTGACTCGGCGGGTTTTGGGTGATAGTGGAGTGGAGGTTGTAGGGTTTAGAGATGTTATCCAGATCCATGGAGTGTTTGTTTTGATGTTTGTTTGGTTCATGGGGGGTTGGTGGAGGTCGGATGGGCCCTGTTCGGGTTGGTTTGGTGATGGGGAGGGTGGTTTTATAGGTAGGATATGGTGAGGGGAGAGAGGCTGAGATTTTGTTGAGGTTAGTTTGAGGTGTTGTCTGTGTTCCTGTGGAGTTTCGGAGGTTGGTCAGGTGTAGGGGAATGGTGTTGTTTTATTTCTTCATGTCAAGGATCAAATAATAACATGGATCCAAATGCAGAGTTGGAATAACAAAAAGCTCTTTATTGAACAGTGTCAAAAACAAACACACAAAATCCAGAAAAAGGGAAAAATAAACCGACAACAAACTGAGGAAGGAGTGTGTTTATATAGTGTGTGGTGAATCAGGGACAGGTGTGTGGAGGAGAAAACAGGTGAGGTGAATAAACATAAGTGGCGTGGCACTTCAGTGATTGAGGGGCGGGGCTAAGACCGGAAATGCTTATATCTCCAGAACGGTAGGCCGTACGGACTCCGCTCTGCCACAGGCGTGTTCCTGGACCACGAATTAAGTGGGTTTGATGTTTGTTTCATGTCTCTACGACCTTCCGTTCCAGAGATATGGGCAAAGGACCATTCAAACAGTTAAAAAACGGAAACGCTCATATCTGCGAGAAGGGATGGTGGTAGGACCTCCGTTCTGCCTCAGACATGTTCCTAGACCATGAGTTAGGTAAGTTCGATCCGTATTTGAAGTCTCTACGACATTCCGTCCCAGAGTTATACGCAAAACACTTTTTAGGGTTTTTTAGAATCCTTTAGGGTGAGTTTAAACTCCTTTTCCATCCCCTGAGCCGCTCATTTCCTCTGACAGGGGCACATTTCAACCTGTCCTCATGAAGGATGCGTACAAGGTAGTACGAAATGTTATGCCATTTGGTGCGTATCTATTCATACGTATTTGAGCAGCCTCTAGCGGCGGGCGAACGCATCACCCCATAACACTGAAATGCTTCGGAACCCTTCGGAAATAGCTGCCTTCTCATTGGCTGGCTTGCACGCGCAAGTGCAGATGTGGGAATTGTGGCGGAATGCTTTTGACGTTGCAAAACACACACACACAGCAGTTTACTGATTGCGTTTACGGTGGGGATCAATATGTCATCATTGGATTGGGATATGTTTGGCCTAACCCTCGAATTAATAGCGTTCATTTTCGTAGCTATGATACGAAATTGACAGAAATGGGAACAGTCGTAGATTGTCTACGCACTGACAGCAGTTATAATTTTCTTATTATAGGCCTACGGCTCTCTAGAATGTTGGGAGAGCTTCCATTCACTTTCAATGGGCATTCCCCAACGTTCGGAGGTGATTAATCTCTTATAATTATTATACAGTATACGTAGGCCTATGTTCAGAAATGACCAAATATGTTGATATGATACGCACTCAGACAACAGGGCTAGGCCACCCATGATGGTAGCCTAAATGTTCGCGTCCATTTCATTACCTTTTTGGAATTTGCAATGACAATTACCCTAGACCCGTTCATGTAGGCTACAGGCTATAGCCCTCGAATAAATATTGTTCATTTTCTTAGCTATGATACAAATGGGCAGAACTCTAGGGGGCTCGTAGGTTTTCTACACACTATAAGTTTAAATTTCCGTATATATTATACGTACGGCCAGAAATGTCAAAATGCGTTGATATGATACGCACCACAGGGCTAATGAACACCAGTGGCTGGGGAACGCAGTAGCCTTGGCCTATGCAATGTAGACTATTCACGCCTTCATTTCATTTCTTTTTTGTAATTGGCAATAACAATTACAGCGGAACCCATTTGTGTGTACTATCATGTTGTTATGCCTTTAATTAATATTGTGCACTTCGTAGTTATGATAGGCTACAAATTGACAGTAATGGGAATGCTCGTAGATTGTCTACGCACTGACCGAAGTTATAATTTTCGTAGGCCTATAGGCTACATATGGTCAAATTTCAAAATGTGTTGATATGATAGGCTATACGCCAGAACACAGGGCCGGTGCCATTGACTATGCTGGTGAAATTATCCAATGTCATTTTTTTTTTCTGAATTCATACGTGTTTGCCCATACATTTTCCTTCCGAAATTTTTTGCGTAGATAGGCCTACAGACCGCCACAATGTCGCTCAGTCACTGAGGTAAACACGGGGAAGCCCACTTTGAATGTCATTGCTTGAGCTCTGTTTACATTTTGATTGCTCAAAGACAGAAAGAAAGAAAGAAAGAAAGAAAACACGTAGTATTTGGCTCTGAGCATGCCCTACAGAAGTATGAGTTGCAACAGCCAACGTAGTGTTGTGTTTCTACACTGGGTGGCGCTACAGAGCAAGAATATGCAAAGGTTGCGCTAGTCGTTTGTGTACCTGAACTCGCCCCTCTTCATACAATATTTGTGTGTTATCTGGTCCTTTAAGCCAGCTATCACACATCTATTTTTGTTTTTTTCTTTTGTTCAACCACACATTTTATTAAACATTATATATGTGATAAATAATGGGCCCATTACTAACATCATATACTTTATCTGCAGTATATGTACCCTTCTTGACAAACCAGAGTTACACTGAATCAATCTAGAAGTAACAGGATGACAACGATGATGTCACATTCACAACATTTGAAATTTCTGTGGAGACCACTCCCGTTTCTTAGAGTGTAGTGTAGGCTACTTTCCAGTAGTAAGCCAGATGACTGACTTCCTTAGAGTGAAAGGATGAAAGTTGGTACACATGACCATCTTGACGCCCCCATATTTAGCTTAATATTGTTCAGCATATCAAGACGGATACATGTGTACCAATTTTCTTGGTTTTACTCAAAAGTGCATGATTAAGTGACTCGCAAGTGCCACACACTTCATTTTGAGTAACAGGGCAGCTGTGAAAGTAGACAGGTGTGCATATACGCAGCACCTGTATAAATGTACAGCCTGAATAAGATTAATGCTGGCCAAAACCCACATTTAGGGGGGGAAACAAGTAAGGTGTAGCCTACTATTTAAAAGGTGCAGTGTGTAAGATTGTGCCCAAAAACCACTCTTGATTGAAACTGTACTGCCTATTGCCGGATTTGACCTCTTCCTGAATATTTACAAAGTAATAAACTAATATTTACTAGTGTGACCAAAATACAGCAAGTTTTTCAGCTATAAATGCATATTTCTGGAAATTCAAAATGGCGGACAATGGGGATGATCCCACTTTTCACTTACAATTCCGAATAGTGCCCAGTCATAATGAATACATAGAATTTGACAGTGGTTTGTAATTATTTATTGAAAAGGTAACATTTGTGAATGGTTGGCATGAATCCTGAAAATAAAGTTTGGACCTACCTAAATATTGCACACTGTATAAACAAGTATAAATCACAACACTTTGACACAACTCAAAGTTACACAAGTCATGTAGAGACATCTAGTGCACAGATCCTATTATTTGGGCTCTTGCCTTTTTTGCATAGGGTAGCACCGGTAAGATATAAACTACTTTCACCCCCGGTCGAGACAGTCATTTGTTGACTGTTTGGTTATTAGTCCAAGAGCATTAGCACAAAACTGACTCAAACCTAGAAGCTGAAATTGTCATTTTACCTTCAGGAATAAAAACAATAATACAGCATGTGATGGATGTACTCAAGACACCTGTATGTATGCAAACTGTGGAAAGAATCAAGGTCATCTTAAGAATGTGCTGTTCATTCAGCATTATACTCCATACCTTGGCTGTACCACAGCATAGATTGATAGGTAGCTATTCTGCATCTTAAAAAACAATAGTAGGGCCTATTGTACCAGCTTATCTGAAAGTGATCTAGTGCATCTCTCTTGTGCTTGTCCTGCAAACAAATAACACAATAAACTGTTATATATTTACATATATTTACATATTTTTAGTGTTGAATTTAGTGACATTAATGCGTGCATATGCACGCACGGACACAACTTGAAGTAGGTCTTGAGTGACAGGCAGTTGAGTGACTAGAGGTGATGAGTCTGGTTTGGAGTGCCATTTCTTGGACAATTCAGCTCACCATGGACAAATCTAAAAGTGAGAAATGGACATGACTGGTGTCACAATTCTTTGATAACCACAGAGTAACTTGCATGGGTGCCTTTTGTGGGACAGCAGTCATTTCAGAAGCACACACATACAAGTTAAAACCCTAAAGGAGAGATTAACAATTATGATGACAGGTCAAAGGATTCTCGAGTTGTGAATCTCTGGATTGTCTTTTAAGGCTACATTGAACATTCAATGTTAAGATAAGATTAAGATGGCTTTTGCTGGTTGAAAATTTCCATTATTGTTTGAACATGAACATGTGCGGCCCCACATAAGTTCTTGGTTAGAAAATGTGGCCCGATTGAAATTCTAATGTAATAGCCCTGTTCAAGACCCTTACCATCTTCGCGTTCTTCCTCAGAGTCCTTATCCTCATCTTCTTCTTCCTCCTCCTCCTCCTCTTCCTCCTCCTCAGGGACTTCTCCCGTCAGGACGTTGTTGAACAATTCCTCTGTCTGTAGGAGTTTTCTTTGGAGGAAATCCAGCCTTTTCTGCATAAGAGCAGCTTTACCTCCATCATTTTTTGTGAATTCAAGACCAAATACACATTAAATTAAAAAAAAAGCAAATGAGCACAGAGAACGGTCATGAGGAAAGGGGTGCCATGCTGCCATGCTCAAGACATCCCACGGCACCAAGCCTTACCCGTAAGCGAGTCAGTCAGAGATTTATGCATGTTCCTTATAGACCAAATATGCCGGGTCATCTCATCCTTCACGATGGAGGATTCCTCCCTCAGGCGGCACACCAACATCACCTGGTCAAAGACTTTTCTTTTCTGTTGTAGATGTGGCGCCCCTGGAAAAAAAACACAATACATATTAGCCTAGGCAATTGGTGAACACTCACCGGGTGATAAAAGCCTGAAACTTTGCACAAGTGTTCATTAGGACACTGAATTCTAAGTGGCTCCACCCCTTTAGGATGTAGTTTCAGACCTATAAAGTCTCTTTAGGTGTTGTTTGGCAAAGCCAATTCTAGTGTTGCTATTTTTGATAGCTCAACAGTTGTTTACATCTTGTAAAGAACCCTCTGTATTTACTATGGTGAAGTGTTCCTGGTTGTTTTTGATCTTTAGTTGTTTAGTTTTTGTTCTTTATTGTTGACTTGGACACACATTCACCTCCCTCCTGGACACTGTTCTACATCTGGCCAACTGTTAGGAAATGGGTTTTCGTTCACCGGATGCAGAATGCTTCTGTTGTCCACATTTGTTTTCCATGTTTGCCGGGTATTTGTTTTTTCTACTACTGCCTTTTAAAAACATTCAACACTTGAGTAACTCATATTTGGTATTTCTCCATCATTTGAATGGGTTAGTTTTAAATTTCGAACACCTAACCTAAGAAAAGGTATTCATCATTTGTTCACACACACACACACACACACACACACAATTAAGTTCTTACCTAAGGGACTCCACGGCCACAAAAAGTTATCTTTAGTCAGGATCTCCTCAGTGGAAGGGAGGCTGAAGAGTGGTCGGACACGGTCCAGGGCCTTTGAAAAGGCTGCAGTGTCATCCCTAATTTTCCTCCTGACTTGATGTCGTCTCTTGTTGCTGTCTGAAAGGGGCAGAACTTCAATACTTAATGTTCTACTGAGTATGAGTCTTTTGCATTGCAGATAACAGGAAAGTATCAGAGTAGTTACAATGGAAAAATTGATGAAAAAATATGTAGGCTGCCTCTCTGTTATTTAGCTAACTGACTTTTTTCAACCAGTTTTAGAATGGCTGGTTAGGGGCAAGCCAAGTCCAGCTCATAAAACTACTCTAACCACTTCAAGCATTTAGTGGTGCTCATTGGTATTACACGGCAACATTTTTATCCAGATAAGACCTCTAACAGCAGCAAGGATTACATTGCAGTTGTAACCACTATTGTAGCTGTAGTGTACATGGTTCCCACGTTTTTTGCAGGAACAAATTCAAGCATTTTTCAAGCACTTTCCAGCACCAATTTCCCAGTTTTTCCAACACCTTTAACGGTAGCCTACTAGTCATGTTTGCCCATGTCAGGATGAGGGTCATGGGAGGGGGCAGGGGTGCCACTGTATGGCATAATGATACGAATTTGATTTCTAGCATGCCAAGCCATTAGATCAAGCGTGTAGATGATTGGGAAATATTTTTGTTTTATTTTTCTTATCTGGCTTGTCCTGAAACACAACTTATTTGAATCAAGTATAGTCATAACATTGACTCCATCTGCTCAAATTTTCTTTTGTTCCATTCAATGGCCAGTATAGATAAGGTGACAGTTCTTGCTGTTGGGATGTCGGTAAACAAAAAAATCAACAGCGATGCCAGAAAAGCAAACTTAAGACATAAACATGTACAATCTGTGCCATACTCACCGCTCTTTCCCATGAACTTGGTGCTGATGCCAGCCCTCGACAGGAAGCTGTTGACCTTCACAGTACAATAAAACAAAGTCATATCAGTAAAAAACAAGGTATGCAACAGCTAAGCATGGTGTGGCAGACTCAACACGATGTGTGCAGCTTGTGGTTTGAGTGGGGTTCCTTCATAGTGTGATGAAATTAGGTTGTCAAGAAGGTTACACATATATACACTTAATCCTTAACCAACAAACATATTTTGCACATAATTGGACACAAAGTAAGAAAGCACAGTGGACACAAAAGCCTAAGCACAGGGCTACAGAATAACTTTTTGGGCTGGTTGCACTGGTGCACCCATTTTTTAGGTGCACCAGCCCAAAATGTAGGTGCAGCCAAATTTTCTGACCGTATCCCCATGATCAACCTTTTTTTTTTTTTTTTTTTTTAAGTTTCACATTAAAACACCTCAGCTGTACCACCTTATTACAGTAGTTGAACTTTCCTCTACTGATAAAAACGAACCAAGATTTTAGCCTTCCCTGCACATATCTTCCTAATGTCTAGGCTACATATAACCTATAGTTTTCTAAAAATAACTGATACTCACACAACATTGGTGAGTACTACAATATTTGAGATAGATAGATACACTATACTGCCAGAAGTATTTGCTCACATGCCTTGACTCACATATGAACTTCAGTGCCATTCCTAGCCCACTGGGTTCGATATGATGCTGGACCACATTTTGCAGCTATTACAACACAAGGTTGGGGAGTGTCTTTATATGAATTTTGACCATTTCTCCAAATGCACATTTTTGAGGTCACACACTGATGTTGGTTGAGAGGGACTGACTTAATATCTGCTCTAATTCATCCCAAAGGTTTTTTTTGTTGGGTTCAGCTAAAGACTCTGTGTAGGCCAGGCAAGTTCATTCACACCAGACTCTGCCATCCAGTTCTTAATGGCCCTTCTTTTCATGTTGGATGAGGAAGACCTCTATTACAAACTGTTCCCACAAGGTTGCGAGCATGGAATGGTACAAAATGTTTTGGAATCCTAAAGTATTCAAAGGTGGAAAATTTAGGAAAATTCCATGGTTGTTTCCTCATGGGAACAGTTTAGAACAGGCCTCTTCCTCTTCCAACATGACTGTGCGCCAGTGCACAAAGTAAGGTCCATAAAAATTTGGATGACAGAGTCTGGTGTGAATGAACTTGATTGGCCTGCACAGAGTCCTTACCTGAACAACAAAACACCTTTGGGATACATTAGAGTGGAGGTTAAGAGGCAGGCCCTTTCAACCAACATCAGTGTATGACCTCACCAATGCCCATTTGGAAAAATGGTCAAAATTCTTTTAAAGACACTCCTCGACCTTGTGGACAGCCTTCACAGAAGAGTTGAAGTTGTAATAGCTGGAACAGATGGACCAGCAGGAACAGATGGACCAGCATCATACTGAACCCTATGGGTTAGGAATGGGATGGCACTTAAGTTCATATGTGAGTCAAGGCAGGTGAGCAGCATCAGAGACTTCACAGCACTGTGAATTTGTTGAATTTTGAATACTCTTAGTGATAAATATGTAATGTGACCCCTGTCAACTCACCCTATGATGTAACAGTCTTTAACCATTCAAAATATTCATAATTGACTACTGATTACTTTATTGAAGGCTGTAGATGCATTAATACAGTAAAATTCCATGACTTTTCCAAAACTTTCATTACATCTTCAAAATTCCATTACTTTTCCAGGCCTGGGAATGACATTTTCAATTTCCATGACTTTTCCATGATTTCCATGACAGTGGAAACCTGTATTTCCTGCTACTACACTCTGCAGGTAGTATTTGTGTAGTGTAGTATTTCGGGTTTAAAACCGTCTGCCAAATACAATGTAGTGTGCAACGCTAGCGATTGTTACATTGCAGTGGATGCAAATACCTGCTCAACTTCTTCCCCAATGGTGTTTCCTGCTCCAACTTGGTACCGACCACTCCATTGCAACTAAAATCAGTGTCAAAAACAATAGAAACAAGAAATGGTCAACAACAAAACTAAGCTAAGCCTAGGCTAACAAAAATAGGGATGTACTGAATCCACCGTTTTGACTAAGTGTCCTGAAAAGATGAAGATTTTGTATGGTGAATGTCATTTCTTACGTTTCTTTACCAAAATGTATACTTAAAGGGGTTTCATGTGTCCTTGATACCGGTTAACCCCACACCACCTTGACAAACAAAAATTCTGCTGGAAACACTGATCACTAAACATGTTTTGGCGTGCATGACCGATGACAGGGGCTTCATGTCAAGACACGGCTCCAGGATAGGGAGGTCTTTGACGACACGCTGGAGATATGGCCAGTATTTGCAAACGACATCACCGCAGAAAAAATTGACGTTTGAAGAGGCCAGGTCATTCTGCAAAAACATAGGGTATGCATATATTTCGCCCCTGAACATATTCAGCCCTCTGAGAAGGACCCCATGTCGGCATACGGCTACTTCCACTCCCTCTTCACCCTGTCTGGGATTTTTAGATGCCCGTTCTCGTGCCGCTCTAAACTGTGCTGCTCCACAATGAGCCTTGCCAGGTGTCTACAGAGAAAAACACATTTGTCATTTGACCTGTCTCAGGGTACATAGAGTTATAGACATTCCTTAATGTTTATATTTTATAAATACTGACGTGTTTGGCAACCGACTGCTCTTCATGGACAAAGTCCGCAACATCTTCATCCAGTGCCAGAAACTTGTCCACGAATAGTGCTTTAGTGGGTCTGCATAAAGACATAAAAACACACTTGTGACAGTTTCAGGGTTTTGAAGCATTTGGTTGAAATAAATAAGTATGAACTCATTACCCTGAGGATTTGTTGAAGCGGTACAGTTTCCTGTTCCCGTCCACAGCTATTGCCTGCATTTCGGGCTCAACAACCTGAAGCCCTTCTGTAATGTGCACCTTGTGAGCAATCAACGCTTTTGTTCCTTCATATTGGTGGTCACAAAGTGAAACACTACATTTTAATGGTGTTAAGGGCAATTCCTGAATACCATTTACAGTCGGTGGACTGCTGTGCCGGCGATAGAAGTGTGACTGTAAAGCATCGTAGCCTGAACACACATTCTTACAGCTCTGATCAACACATTTGAAAATAGTCCGTGGCTCATTTCGGTGCAATCTGCAATGCAAAACATGTGCTTTCACAGATATAACCGTTTCCCTACAAATGTTGCAAGAACACATACCGAGAATACTAGCCAAAACGCTGTGCCATGGAAACACGGACTAACCACGTTCAATAAATCGATGGCCGACCATGGTATACAACAACATAACCACGCGATTAGCCACCTTTTTTATAGCTATAGAAAATAAACTTACTGACTATATATATATATATATATATATATATATATATATATTC
>JAPSES010074461.1:0-10413 GCA_029822895.1 Maxillicosta whitleyi
GGGGGGCACTAGGGGCAGTGGGAGAATGGAACCAACATCAGAGATCCGAGTCCAAAAGAGTGCATTATTAAGGAACAGCTAGGATCCTGCACAGAACCCTCAGTCTCAAGGAACATACAGACAGACAGACACAGACACAGACATACATATACCTACATATATGACGTCTTTGCAGTTGTACCAACATTGAACCTGTTCTCAAATGTTTGCTGTATCAGATCCACTGCATCTAGAACATGTGATGCACATGTTGAAATATTCACAGGACACAGAATATTGTTAAGATTGTATTTACTTATATTACAGGTTGTTTATGTTATTCACATAAGGAATCTTTGCAGGTATAAACAGTTTCCTAATTTAATTGTACTTTTTTGGCTGATCATGTGACTGGTCCGGCTCGGCCCACTTCAGTTCATACTGGACTGTTTGGCAGACCTGGTCCAGGTCAGTCTGTAATCCATCTGTCTAAAACTGAGCTTCTGGAAGTCCATCTCACCACACAGGCAAAAAAAAAGTGTCCATATTTGATCACCTGCATGTGATCGGTTCCACACAATCATTGAAATGAAACAAACGTCACAGTTCTGCATCTGAAGAGGAAGAAGATGAGGAAAAACAGATTTATTTTGTAAACACAGCATGTGTCTGTGTGGACATGGTTTCTATCAGGACCTCTGTAGTCCAACTGGGTCACTTCAGAACCTCTGCAGTCCACCTGGGTCACTTCAGGACCTCTGCAGTCCACCTGGGTCACTTCAGGACCTCTGCAGTCCACCTGGGTCACTTCAGGACCTCTGTAGCCTACGTGGGTCACTTCAGGACCTCTGTAGTCCAACTGGGTCACTTCAGGACCTCTGTAGTCCAACTGGGTCACTTCAGGACCTCTGTAGTCCAACTGGGTCACCTTAGGACCTCTGTAGCCTACGTGGGTCACATTTAATTCAGACTCACACTGATAGAATCATATTCAATGTAAATATGAACAAACACACACAAAAAACACATTTGACCCAAAACAAATCGTCCCTGTGCAGGTTCATGTTTGGAACCAGGTCAAACCCAGGGTCTGCTACTGTCGAACTTGTGACTTCACCTCATATCAGTCAGTGACCATAGGTGCACGAAACAAACCAGACTTATGAGTGCCACAGAATCCTTCCATTTGTAGTATACTGAGAGAAACCCACACAAAATCCAAATAATGACGTGTTTTTCCACACGCAAACGGTCCTTCTTTGAACACATGAATCTCGATTAGAACTCTGTGAAAGGGACCGAACACTGAAACCCGGACTGAAGGCTCTTTTACCTTAGAGTCCACCCGAACTGGACGGTTCTGGTCCGGCTGGTCCACACACTATTATCCCGTTCCGATCCTGGTGTAATAGAACACAACCGTGGCGTCGGTGTACGTTCCCGGTTTAAATTTGAAAGTTTGGCTGTTGGTGTCGAAACTGCGCATGCTCTGTTCAAGTGTTACCTTTACGGTCTATCGGAAATATTAAGTTTTGCAGCCAATGAAGGCCGGGCAACAGACTGACAATGATGAACACACAACAGTTTAATAAAATAATAAGAATATCACAGCGACGAGTACTACATCTACTAGTACTATTACTACAATTACTACTACAACTACTACTTTTATTTTATTTAACCTTTATTGTACCAGGTAAAATCAATTGAGAAGAGCTTCTCATTTAAACAATGATGACCTGGCAGGAGGTTCAATCAGACAAAAACTACTAGGCTACTAGTTGTAATACAACTACTACTACTACAACAACTACTACTAATACTACTACTATTACTACAACTATTGAAACTACTACTGGTACTACTACTATTTCTACTACTACTACTACTACTACTACTACTACTACTACTACTACTCCTACCTTAAGTATTACTACTATTACTACTACAACTACAACAACTACTACTAGTAGTAGTAGTACTAGTACTATTACTACAACTATTACTACAACAACTACTACTATTACTACTACTACTATTACTTCTACTACTCCTACCACCAGTACTACTACTATTACTACAACAACAACAACAACAACAATTACTACTATTCCCACTACTACCACTACGAGTACTACTATTACTAAAACTATTACTACTACTACTTCTAGTACTGCTATTACTAGTATTACTACTGTCCTGAGTTCTGTGTCCTATGTTCTTTGTTATATGTCCTCTGTTCTGTGTTGTGTTCTAACTTCCATGTACTGTGTTCTGTGATCTGTCCTATGTCCTGTGTTCTATGCTCTATGTTCTCTGTTCGGTGTTCTATGTTATATGTACTGTGTTCTGTGTTGTGTTCTATGTCCTCTGTTCTATGTTGTGTTCTAACTCCCATGTACTGTGTTCTGTTCTATGTCCTTTTTTCTGTGTTCTATTCTATGTCCTCTTTTCTGTGTTCCGTGTACTGTGTTCTGTTCTTTGTCCTCTGTTCTGTGTTCTATGTACTGTGTTCTGTGCCCACAGTAAATTGTGTTGTGTCCTCTGTTCTGTGTTGTGTTCTCTGTTGTATTTTCTGTGTTGTGTTCTAACTTCCATGTACTGCGTACTGTGTTCTGCTCTATGACCTCTGTTCTGTATTCTATGTTCTATGTATGGTGTTCTCTGTTGTGCTTTATGTCATCTGTTCTGTGTTCTATGTACTGTGTTCTGTTCTATGTCCTCTGATCTGTGATCTATGTACTATGTTCTGTGTCGTGTTCTGTTCTATGTCCCCTGTTCTGTGATCTATGTTCTATGTACTGTGTTGTGTTCTATGTACTGTACTGTGTAATGTGTTCTGTTCTATTTCCTCTGTTCTATGTTCTATGTACTGTGTTGTGTTCGGTGTCCACTGTTCTGTGCTTTGTTCTATGTTCTATGTACTGTGTTCTGTGTCCCCTGTTCTGTAGTGTGTTCTCTGTTCTATATTCTGTGTTGTGTTCTGTGTTCTATGTACTGTGTTCTGTTATATGTCCTCTGATCTGTGATCTATGTCCTATGTACTGTGTTCTGTTCTATGTCCTTTGATCTATGGTCTATGTTCTGTGTACTGTGTTCTGTGTCCTCTGTTCTGTGGTGTGTTTGATGTTCTGTGTTCTGTTCTATGTCCTCTGATCTGTGATCTATGTTCTATGTACTGTGTTCTATGGTGTGTTCTCTGTTCTATATTCTGTGTTGTGTTCTGTGTTCTATGTTCTGTGTTCTGTTCTATGTCCTCTGATCTGTGATCTATGTCCTATGTCCTATGTACTATATACTGTGTTCTGTTCTATGTCCTTTGTTCTATGTCCCATGGTGTGTTGTATGTGTTCTGTTCTGTGTTCTCTGTTCTATGTTGTGTTCTAAATTCCATGTACTGTGTTCTGTCTATGTCCTTTTTTCTGTGTTCTATTCAATGTTTCTTTTCTGTGTTCTATGTACTGTGTTCTGTGTCCTCTGTTTTGTGTTGTGTTCTGTGTTCTGTTCTATATCCTCTGTTCTGTGTTCTAACTTCCATGTACTGTGTTCTGTTCTATGTCCTCTGTTCTGTGTTCTATATTCTATGTACTGTGTTGTGTTCTGTGTCCTCTGATCTGTGACCTATGTTCTATGTACTGTGTTCTGTTCTATATCCTCTGTTCTGTGTTCTATGTACTGTGTTCTGTTCTATGTCCTCTGTTCTGTGATCTATGTTCTATGTACTGTGTTGTGTTCTGTGTCCTATGTTCTGTGTTGTGTTCTATGTTCTATGTTCTGTGGTTCTCCTGTTCTTGTATATAATTGGTGAGTATCCATGTGACAGATGAAGGATTGTTGTCTATTCATAAACCTGCTGATGGATCCCATAAACATATCAGGCCCCGTGGATTAGAAGAAAGGTTAGGCTGTCTATTTTCAGTTCAAACACACACACACACACACATGCACACACACACACACACACACACACACACACACACACACACACACACACACACACACACACACACACACACACACTGCTCTAACTAAAGTTACCATGCCTTTCTTAAAGTGGAGGCTGTTTTCCATGAATCTGTGTCTATATCCTGAGGCTGAAACAGTATCAGTGCATCTATTTCAATCTGTTCGTCCAACCTACACTTTTAATACACACACACATACACACACAACAGTGAAAGCACACACAAACACACACACAAACACACACAGAGAGAAACACTCACTCAGACAAACACAAACACACACATACAGACACACAGATACATACATACATGTGTTGAATATATATACATACATACATACACACACATATATATATATATATGTGTGTGTGTGTGTGTGTATGTGTGTGTGTGTGTGCACGTGCGCACGTGTGTGTGTGTGTTTAGAGAGAGAAAGAAAGAGAGAGAGACTGTGTGTCCTCATCTGCCCACCTCTCATGTGGGGTCCCTCAGGGCTCAGTTCTAGGCCCTCTACTTTTCTCTCTGTACTGTATCTAAACAGGACTATGTCCACATTGGACAAACATGGGTTTGAGCTAAACTGTCCTTAAGCCCAGACAGTGAAACACCAGTGCAGATCAACTTAGCAATTGCTGGGTTAGGTTTAGCAGGACAGAAGCAGTGTTTCCATTGGCTGACAGAGGTGAGTTGTGCTAATATGCCAGGTATTGTCATTAAGTACAGGAGGTCAATTGTGTGCACATGCATGTGCTGTCATACATGCATGTGCTGTTTGAAGTATGGCTGGTGCGTGGACTGGAAATGCGACGCATGCCTGGACAACCACTAAGGTTTTCAGGGCCTTCAGAGAATGTGTGGCATGACAAGTACACATGCATTCAATACAAACTCATGTTACAAACTCCGGGCAGACAGATCGCTGCACACGTTGGAAGAGCTGCCAGCACTCAGAGTGGGTTGAACTGCAAGGACTCAATGAATGTTACAGTGGAAGTTGAATTATTTAGTTCATATTGAAAGTTAGACCTTTCATCACTGCAGACACCAAATGCATAAGCTGGGGTTTGGTACAAACATATGGAGCAGCACCACTGCAGCTGGTTGTCATGGCAACTCAGCACCAACTATTAACACACTGTCTTCAAAATAAGGAATGTGGTAATGGAGGAGTTTTTATAATAATTATTAATATCCATCCATTTTCAATATTTATTTTATATTTTTTTAGTTTTTTGGACTACTACTACTGCGACACAGTGGTGCAGTGGGGTTTGATTCCTACCCCACCTTCACCAATAACTACCTGGGATAGGCTCCACCCCTGTGACCCTAGTAAGGATAAAGCAAGTTCAGAAAATGAATGAATTTTTTTTAGTATATTTATTGTTATGACTATTAATAATAATGTTATTAATATTGTTATTGTTTTATTATTAACCTCATATAATCTGTATATTACTCCCATAATACCCTCATATTATCCTCATATAACCTTAATATTTATTTAGTTAAGAGGTTAATAATATAATAAAGAGGTGGTGCGTGGGTCACTGGGGGGCCACCGCGGTCTGGGGTGGTGGTCTGGGGGGGTCTCCTGTGGGCCTGGCGGGCCCTTGCTGCTGCTGGTGTTGTGGGGCTGGATTGGTTGGTCCGGTGGTCGCCGGGGCGGTGCGGCAGGCTGGTCAGGGATCGTGACGTGTCTCTGGGTGCGTGGGCCCCGGGGGCGTGGCTCAAAAGGGGGGTGCTGTCAGGTTCACACAACCTAAGACACTATTAAAACACACACAAACAGAGAGGACACAGAGCTAGAGTCTTTATACTCATCATGAGGAGGAGAATGGACAGAGACGTTAGACGCTCCAAACCGCTCTGAATCCGTCCTGCTGTCTCCTCTCTTTTTATTTAGGAATTCTGACTAGTTACAAAATAACAGGGTGCTGCTTTCTCAAGGATAGGGTAAAATCACCAAACAGCACCCTCTAACCCATGTCTATTTGATCATACTTAAACGCACTCTTGTCTACTACACGTCTTCACAAAGTTGAAGGTTGAAGTCCTTATCAGCAGATGTCTTGCTCCTTGTGTAGGAAATTTCCATGTTCTGAGACCGTTTCACCAACCCCTGTCCTTGGTCCATGTCCTTGAGTCCGAGCGTGGCCTTAAAAGTTCATTTGTATTCACATACACACAAACTTTAAAACACAGAAAAGCAAATCTAAGATAACTTGTTTGTACAATTATTCCAACAGGTGCCTCTCTGTGGCAGCGCTGGCCCCTCCCACCCGCTCCACACTTTGGGCTTGCTCTGGGGGCCTGGCTCTAGTCTCCCATGGTTGACACCCAATGGCAGATAGGTGGGTGCCGCCCACCTGGCCCGACAGCTTACTTGGGCTGGTGACAGTCACAGTAAATATTAAAACATTTGGCTGCAAGAATAAAATATGCATCAATCTCACAAAAAATTGTCACCCCTTCCTGTGGTTGTAAACTATGAGAATAAATGCAGATGAGAAAGAAAAAAAAAAAAAATAGGGGTGGGGTATGTGATGATAGCTCGGGTTATCATTGGGTTTAGGGTTGGGGTTGGTTTTAGGGTTGGGATTGTGGTTGGGTTTACGGTTGGTTTTAGGGTTGGGGTATGTGATGATGGAGTTAGGGTTGGGGTTGAGTTAAGGGTTGGGTTTAGGGTTGTTGTTGGGTTTAGGGTTGGAGTTACTAAAAGTAAAGACACTGAAATTAAACAGGACTTCCTTGTCTGCTCTGCTCATGTAACACTGTTGCGTCCATGGACTGACTGTAATGCAAACTTTATCCCAACATTCCTGTCGTGGTTCATCCAGCTTTGGTTATCTTTAACTGTCATTAAAGACTGTTTGGCGCACACGCAATTTTATCTGATCTACTTGAAAACGATCCAGTTCAAGTGATGAAGCTGGGGCATGTTGACCGAGGACTGAGTTACAACCAGGGCTATTTTAGGCTCTACCCACTTTGTCCTTCTGGTGCAGTTCAGATGGAGCAGAGCACAGACAAAAACAGCGTTTATAACAGAAGGACAAACCTAAACTAGTGTTTCGCTTTCTATATCAGATTGTTCCCTGCTTGGAAACAAAGAGGATCATACCAACAGGAGAACTTATAATTTACATCACATTTAGTCATCTTTTCTACAGAGGAAATATTTGTTCTCAGTTTGATGTTTGGTTTTGTTGGGATGTTTTATTCAATCTGAAGTGAGTGATATTAACGTTTGTGCTGGGAACCTTTAGCTTATTACATGTGGACTGGGATTACTGGGGCTGCTACTGGAAAACCACTGGATTATTGATTGGATTATTTGATATTTATTGGTTGTGTTCCTCTGTTCTAATCCATGAATGACAAGTTTTTTAACATGACACTAATGATCTGTAGATTTATGTCCAGATCACACAGCCATTAATCATCATATCATACTGAAATGGAAGAGCAGACCTGTACCTGTTGAGTCCCGCTGTGAGCTCCAGGTAACATGAGCCACAGCCTGTGGATAGTTGACGCGCCAAGATGATGTTCTGTTAAGCCTCGGAGATGACAAGTATGTGTGCGGACAACTCTGTCTGCCTCTGGAACACCAGGCAGCGCACAAACACCCACATCAATGGGTTTGGTGTTTCACAGGTACCAACACTGTGGACAAACAGGAAGAACGGACAAAGTCCTGAGGACAGAACAGGTCCACTTAATTATGTCTAATCCATTAGTCTGTCTGTGGTCTATTCTATAGAAATGTGTCCAACTCCAGTCATGTCCTAATTATCCCTACCGTCTGTACGCTGAGGACCTGTCTGTACCCTTAGGACCCATCCATACCCTTAGGACCCGTCTATACCCTGAGGACCCGTCCATACCCTTAGGACCCATCCATACCATGAGAACCCGTCCGTATCCTTAGGACCCGTCTATATCCTGAGGACCCATCTGTACACTTAGGACCTGTCCGTACCCTGAGGACCTGTCCGTACCAAGAGCACTCGTTCGTACCCTGAGGACCCATCTGTACTCTGAGGACCCATCTGTACCCTGAGGACCCGTCTGTGCCCTGTGGACCCATCTGTACCCTGAGGACCCGTCCGTACCCTGAGGACTCGTTCATACCCTGAGGAGCCGTCCGTACCCTGAGGACTCATTCATACCCTGAGGACCCGTCCGTACCCTGAGGACTCGTTCATACCCTGAGGACCCATCCGTACTCTGGATGCCTACTAGGTCTGAGTTCAATGAGTTCAAACTCTGGTGCACTTGTTGTAACGTGTTGTCCTGGTGAATTCCTCATTCACTGGTTCTAAGCTGGATGAGGCCTGTGCAGGTGATCAGCTGATGGAGTTATGTTGTTTTGGTGACAGTGTTCTCAATGTTCTCTTCTATTTGACTTTAGAGAACCTGCAGCTCTCTCATAAAGCCTTTACTCACATGTACACAGTTTGGATGACTTTGGGTTGAGTTGGGTTAATTTTGGTTTAATTTAGGTTAGTTTGGGTTAGTTATGGGTGTCATGTTGTTTCTAACTCAACATAAAATCATCAGCTCTGAATCTCATAACGATGTTAAACACATATCTGTGACAAATGGAAGTTATGATCAAATGCTCTATATTTTTAAACCAATGTTGATGCATTTTAAACTGACGTCTTTTAAGGACATTAAATCCAACCTAAACTGATATAATTAAGGTTATTAATGGAATCTGTTGCACATCATTTACACCTATTCTGAAATGTAGATGGAGAAACAAAACCCCCTTGGAATCCACAAATGCATTCCCCCCCCACCCCCACCCCCACACACACACAACACCCACCCACACACACACACACACACACATACACACATACACACACAGGTCTGAGTTGATGTCTTTCACAGGAGGTTGTCAGTAGGAAACAGCAGAGCTTCTGTGTTACACCGATGACAGGGATAATTTATACACACACACACACACACACACACACACACACCAGTAGTTATGGGTTGACCCTATGGACTCTGTGGACACACACACACACACACACACTCACATCCACCCTCCGAGACTCTTTGACATTTGGGTTCTACCCAGTTGGTAAATGGCAGGGGGGCAGTTTTAAAGAGTGGAGGGGGCAGTTTTAAAGCACAGCCAGGTGCTTATAAGAGCTGCCGGCACACATGCTGCCCCTCCAGTCACAACATAGAACACCACAGGGACAGGGATTCCCTGAGTTAGTGAGAGGAAAAAGGCTTCACAAACTGACTGGGTTATAACACACACACACACACACACACACACACACACACACACACACACACACACACACACACACTAGTACTGTGGTCCCAGGGTAGGGTACACACACTTACAACAATATGTTTAGGCATAGATGCGGTAATTTTACCTGGAATGGAACCCTTAAGGAGCTGGAGGGCACCCCACCAGGGCTGTACAGAGGTAAGGACAGACAGACGGACAGGTGCATGGCATGATGGGTTTAGGGCATTATGGGATGGATACTGAAAGATGTGAGTTTGATCTGAGTCACTGCTTCACCCTGCGTCTTCTTCTGTTTCCGTCCCATAATAAATGCTGGTGTGTGCAGAAGAAACTGGTCCTGCAGATGTGTGTTCACTCAAACATTACAGAAAAACACTGGAGTACAGATCCCATTAAAACCTGAATTTGGTACCATTAGGACCTGTTTTTGGTTGCATTAGTACTTTTGTACCATTAAAACCTCTTTTTGATCCCATTAGAACCTGTGTTTTCATCCCATTAGAACCTGCTTACAGCCTCAACCCAGTTCTGGGTCAGATTGCTATTGTCTTGTTGGGTGGCTCCACCCCAAACAATGGGTTGGACTTCATCTGACTCTGTCTTCTGATTGGTCCTCACCTATTGTCATGGCCTGCCAACTGTCAGACCATGTCTTGTTGTTGTGATGTTATCTGTAACGTGTCGTGGCTGTTGTTTCACATGTGTATTTATTGGAATGCCATGTTTCTTCTGTTTCCACGACATCTCCTTCTGTGAGCAGAACTGTCTGACTGACGTCCATGAGTTTAGTAGGAGGTGAGTTTATCAGTAGAGAAGTACATGAGCTTACTCTTTTGTATGTAGTGTAGTGTTCAGGAGCTCCTTCAGTTAAAGTATTGTTTAATTACAGAAGACCTTCAGTTAAAACGTCATTTAACTACAGAATACCTTCAGTTAAAGTATTGTTTAATTACAGAATACCTTCAGTTAAAGCGTCGTTTAACTACAGAATACCTTCAGTTAAAGCGTCATTTAACTACAGAATACCTTCAGTTAAAACGTCATTTAACTACAGAATACCTTCAGTTAAAGCATTAACTACAGAATACCTTCAGTTAAAGCGTCATTTAACTACAGAATACCTTCAGTTAAAGCGTCGTTTAACTACAGAAGACCTTCAGTTAAAGCGTCGTTTAACTACAG
>JAPSES010074462.1:0-10412 GCA_029822895.1 Maxillicosta whitleyi
CAAATGTCCACCAGATGGCAGTGGAACTCATGTTTTCTCATATAGTTCATGGACTTTTCTATAGACGTATCTTCAATAGTTGTGGAGCTAGATCCTGAAGAAACCCACCATTACGGAAATGTCGCTTTTGCGAATAACTATTCAACAAATAACGATATCAGTGTAATTCTAATTGCAAAGAGTATGTTTCCATTGTCAAGAATCTAATAAATTGGATTAAAAAAACAAGTAATATTGTGGGGTGTCAGTCACAATATGTGGGGGAACTGTGCTGCTGTGCTTTTCTAGTTTTGTTCATAACTTTATCAGTAGATGTAAACGCACATTATACACAAGTGCACATGTATAATATAAATGTACATAAAGTGGTGTCAGATTTGCTGTCTTGAGGTGATATTACGTCTCGTCTCAGGAAAAAAAAAAACTCTAGTTCGACAGAAACAAAGTAGAGCGCCCATACGACAGAGAGACAACAGATGATATAATCAATATCAAAATGTCAAGAGTTGCAATTTCCTGGAAAATTTCCTCCACGGTTTTGTGTCACCTTTAATTAAACCTCATCATTTATTGAAAAAACAGGTGAGCTGTAATTGTGTTTGATTGGTTCTAAAAGTCACTTCCATTTCGTATAAATTCACCTGATAAACAGTACAGATATGTCTTCTGTGCCCTGGATAAAACGATGTGATCATTGTACAAAACTACTCAGCGCTTGGTGATTATTGACAACGAACTGGGACGATGTTTGTCTTAATGGAATGGAACTGTGCGATAAGACCTCTAACTATTTATAGGCAAATTCTGCCACAATTTAATTATTCATGTGACAGTGCAGATGTTATGTCCACCGAATTTAAGCCTAGAGGTGAAATTTAGTTATAAAGCTGTGAAGTTGTTGAATTATTTATTTACTTTTGCTTCCTGTAGTAGTTGAATTTAAATATAACAGGCATAAAATTGCTTAAATCAGCCAAAAAAAAAAAAAAAAAAAAAAGAGAGAGAGAGAAACAAAACTGTGGTTAACCCATCAAGACCCAGTGCTAGTTTTCTGGCATTTCCCAAATTTCACTTTTCTTAAGTGATTTATCACCATTTATTATTATACTATCCTCTGCATTTTGCATTTTTTAGAAGTAAAAATCTGTTATTTTCTTATATTTAATTCACTGATTATGTAGATGTTCGTAAAAGCTCAGACTAAAGTTAAAGGTTATTGGAAAACTGAAGAAAAAAATTACTTTTTCAGTCAAATACGTCAATAACTGAACATAAACTAAGCATCATTTCATCAAACTCAGTGGGTTTTACGGGTGGATCAATGGTCAGTCAATGATGGTGTTTCCATGGTAACTACAGAGCCTCTGAACATCCAAATGAGTCATAACTGATGACCACGAAAAGAGGGGAAAATGTATTTTTCAAAGGCACCATTGTTACCATGGAAACACTGTCATCTTCTACAACATTGATTCACCAGTAAAACCCATGGAGTTGGATCAATGACAGTGAATGGAAACACTGGGTTTATGTTCAGTTAATGGTATATTTGACAGAAAAACTCATTGTTTCTTCACTTTTCTCTGTTTCTGATAGAATAACCCTCACCTTTATCTGAGCTTTTAAGAACACCTTCATGATCAGTGAATTAAATTGAGGAAAATATCTGATTTACACTCATAAAATACAAAATAGAGGATATTCTAAATAAATTGTGATAAATGACTTAAGAAAGGTTAGATATAGAGAACATGTCATAAAAGTTTATGGGTTAAACTCAGTAGATCCTTTCGGTTGGTGAAGGATGTCTGGGTTTTCACGGGTTAAATCAGTAGTTTTTAATATAAATAACTAACATTATTTTGTTGTAAGTGTCATGGGATTTCTTGTCTGCTCAGTTCAGATACGATTTGCATTGTGAAATGCTGTGAGACGCTGTAACAGACACAGGCCTCCAAATGCATTTTTGTCCTGATCTGTGTGTCTGAGAAATGTCTTTTTTTTTGTCAGAATGTTCAGAAGACGTGTTTCCTCTGGAGGAAGGGTCCAATTTTTATTTGGGTGAAAGACGGTTGAAATGGGTCCAAATGTGCAAACACACATTCACTCCTTCCATGGACACAACGGGCCTGTAGAGGCAGAAACCATGTGATACTGGGTGTATGTGCTTGGGCTGTATAACCATCAGTGTTTATCCCTGTTGGAACATTCACACAGACGTGTATATTTCACGTGTATACGCTTCTACGACTGCGAGATAATTTGCACGGATGAGTGACAGTTTGGTCTGCGGACAGTCAGAGTACGTCCTCTGAGGAGCGTACATGTGCTCAGAACCGGCTGCTCATTTTACTGAACTATTTCTTTGGGTGACAGACAGCCTGGTGGGAGCACTGGGACATTCCCGATGGCTTCGGGCTAGTTTGAGTCTATCGTGGACAGTCAGCTCGACCGGGGATTATGTAAGAATCAGGAATGAGCTGACAGAATCCACTTGTCCTACAGTGTCCCATGAGTAAAGGTGCATGTGCCAGTTTGGTAACCATCTACCTGCAATATCCAGCTGTTTAGGGGGATGGTGAAAAGAAGTGCTATCACTGCTAGCACAACGCTATAGTTTATTAATACGAAGATGCAAGACGGAGCCAGGATGACGGTGAGATTGGGTACCAACTGAACTGGATCAACTGAACTCACCTGAGAGGGAAAATCTACTCAACTACTTCCTGTTTGCTAAAAAGTCTCTGCTGGAGGACGTGAACATCTGAGGTCCTGGAGACCGCTAAGCTAACAGACTTAGTTACCGAGGGGCAGTGACCCCCAAACTGAGAGGATGACTCCAGGAGAACCAGAAAGAACATCAGAGCTCTCTGTCCAAAAGAACGCAATGCTAAGAACAGCTAAGATCCTGCACAGAACCCTCAGGCTCCCAGGCCTCTGGTAGAGGCCCCCCCAAGTGGACGAGACCACAGTTATAGTTATATATAATTATATATATAATAATAAATAACGCTTGTTTCATTTATACTGGGTAGCTCAGTGGTTAATGCCACTGACTGTGGTGCTGAAGGTTGCCGGTTCAAGACTCAGGTGATCCTTTGGGAAAGGTTCTTTACACTGTACATCCCAATAGTCACAAGGTCATGTCAGGAAGGGCATCCTATGTAAAAACCTCTGCCAAATAAACATGCGAAAGTGATTCGCTGTGGCAAAGCAGAAAGAATTCCTCATTTATACTGTTGGTGTTAAATATGTTTAAAACATTTTAATATTCTTTCATAGATCCAGAGGAAACATTGCACTAAAAACGGTGCTTTTATTCATCCATTAACAGTAAAGTAACTTCACTAAGACTTTCAGTACAAAGGAGATGCAGCACGCCCCCCCCCCTCGCCCCATGTCAAAATGCAAGCACTTGGACAATTACTGTGTTTCTCAAAGGTGGTGGTACCTCCATGTAAAGACCCTGCATAACCTCCAACTTATAACCATACAACTTATAGCCACTGCAAGAGTGTGTGGGGGGGGGGCGTCATCTACAGAGCTACATAACCCACCGTACCTTCCACATACAGGTTTGTTGTGTTACTTTTAGAGTACCGTGCCCCCCCACCCCCAGCAGAAGGCTCATGATGTCGTTTTCAGGCCTTTGTTCACAGTATTCTGTACAATCGTTTGCTTTCTGTAAAGAACACTGCAGCTTGTATGAACCCGTCGCCCAGCTCCGGCCTGGTCTCACTGCCACACCAGCTGTTCCCCCTCTTGTTGTTGACCATTTTAGTCTCACTAGGCCATTAATTGGCAGTCCTTCACCTTGATTAAAGGACAACGGTTTGCCGCTGACAGCCCAGCATTGCCTACAGGTGATGAGCTTGTAGTGGCAACAGATGGTGGCGCCTGTTGGCTTTTCTCCTGCTGTTGTCTGGGCTAATGAAGTGGGTGGGTTATCTTATTTTATAGAGGAATCAATCAGCTCATCCGCCGGCCTTGTACAGTAGCCTTGAGTGGAATCAGCAAAAGCTCGGTCCATTTTAACCAAGTGGTGACTGCGGAACATTTCACGGAGTTTCATCATTAGTGCGTTCTTTTGTTTTTGTCAGTGCTTTGAACACAACTCCCATCAGCCTCAACTGGACTTCTTTAGCACTAATTAGCATACACTAGCATGCTAAGTTATGCTAAAATAGTTGATGGATCATTGACAGTAGAAGCTACGCTGTGTGACAGATCTAATAAACATAGATACAAGTATGATGTATGTAGATTCTAGTCATGCATGTTCACACCTATAGTTAGCACTGTCTCAGCGCTAGGCGTACGTAGACCTGCCAACATCTGTTATCATTCAAGAATAGGGATAAAAAAAAAAAAACTTTATGGGTTACCTGCATGGTTTCTAGTCTTTAAATCAGATGCGTCAAACTCATTTAACTCCAGGGGCCACGTCCTCCCAACCCCCAACTTTTCCATATGTTTTAGAATGAAAAACGTAATATTATATAATGAAAAAAGTGTGAATAATGTGAACAACTATGAAAAAACAGAAATGTCTCAAGAACAATGCCTCAGATTTTCAAAACATCGCAAAACATTCAGTGACAGGCAGAATACTGTTAAAACTGTACCTTTCATAAGACATTTCAGGTTCAGGTTGTTCACACTTTGTCAAAGTAACTGTAAATATTTTCATCATTTCATCAATGTAAAATTGAGTAGTTGTCATTATTTATAGGTTATTATGATAGTACTTTACTGGTCTGACCCACTAGATATTTGTCTGAATGAGGACATTGAACTAAACTGATTGATTGTAAATAACGAAATGAATCAGACTTTGCCAAAATCCAGGTAAACAGTGACGCTCTGTTAAGACTTGCATAAGATTAATGTTAACTCACTTTATTATCTGCAGCGGGAAATTCAACCTCTGCATTTTAGTAGCTAGGTCTTCATTGGTACAAAGATAATAACATTTCAGAAACTATTTATAATATAAATATAATTATTTATTGCATGTGAAATATCGATAGACGCCTCCGTAGATACGCGTATCGTGAAGAGACTCACGACGATTCCCATATTGATATTTTGAACACACCCCTACATAACATACGCACGAAAACAAACCAAGTATCAACATGAAGAAAGAAAAGAGAAAAAAAAAAAACCCCACAGAGGATGTCTTTTATTATACTTTATTACATTTTATTTATTAATTTTAATCTGTTTATGATTTAGTTTTTAACACAATAATCAATGAATGGTTGCCATGTTGAATAAAATATACCTATTTTGTCCTTTAGGGAGTATCGTACTTTTTGTCGCTGCAAGTATGAACCTGTTTTTACCTGTGGGACAAACCGGAGGCCGTGGGAAAAACCCTTCTTCTGTCTGTGAGGCTGAAGTGACAACATACCTCCTCTTATGTACCGACAGTTTGACTAGAAAAGAGTCAAAGAGGAGGAGGACAACGATAAGGAGGACAAGAAGAATGTGGAGGCATAGAAGTTAAGGGAAACAGCCAAGTTAGGACGCCAATTTAGTAGGTTTGTGTATCAGTTTCAGCTGGTTGGTTGGTTTTTTTGGTTGGTTGGTTGGATGGATGGATGGATGGATGGATGGATGGATGGTTGGATGGATGAATGTGGATGGCTGGTTGGGGTTGGCTGGTTGGTTGGTTGGCTGGTGTTGGTTACTTGGTTGGATGAATGGATGGTTGGTTGGTTGGTTTATTTTACTGGTCGCCCCCCTTAGATCATAATGGGCTGAATGTGGCCCCCCTGATTTATCCCATACACATCCCCATGTTTTGGTGTTTATTTGGTTTCTGAATTATTTAGCAGGTTGTTGTGAACTTCAGCAATGCCAGATAAAATCTTTCATTTTTAGACCTCAAAGTCTGTGCAGCAGGAGAGTACAGTCAGGCACTAACACTTACTAAGTTATGCAGGAACGTTAAAATCCTTGAAGTTCCCATTTAAATCCTCAAAGTAGACGCTGCAGTAGTGGCGTCCCTTCCTGGGGGTCCTGCTCGGCTGTGAAGGCCCTGCAGATCCACAGCCGTTAAAGGAGCTGCACGGCCCTAAATTGCCTGGTGTCGTCCCTAAGCAAACTCATCCATTTTCCTGCATGTATTATCATATTTGTAAAACCACCTGATACAGTTTCAGATCTAATTGACCACTTTCTGATTAAATGAAGCATCGACGACAAAAAAAAAGAGACCCCCTTATCAATTTCCGTGAACACCTGAAGTGGCGTTTGGAACTCCCATCTTCCGCATCCTCTGGTGAGCGCTGTTCCTCGTATGTATGTTAATGATTCACTGTCTCAGCAAAACACAGGCTCTATAACAGACGAGTGAAAAGACCAGAGGCTCACAGTAACCCTCAAGAGTCTGGGCAGATTCCTCTTCTAAGACATGCCCCCCCCCCCCGCGCCGAATCTGAAGACAAGTCCTTTCATTCATCAAGTTGGAATTTGCAGCTACAGACCTTGTCCGCCGCTGCCTGAGGCGACGTGCGGTTGTTGTTGTGGCTGAGTGTGAAGGGATGCATGATAAACATTCACTTTGGTGCATTAGCTTTGTTTCCATGCGGTGACTGACACCTGACACTGTGAGCGGCACATTCTGCATAGTGCTGGCGAAGCACATTGTCATCTTATCGTTCAGTAAAAAAAAAAAAAAAAAACTTTGGGAGAAAGTCATCTGCAGGCTTTTCACGTGTTAAACGGATACAGACAGAGCCGCAGAATCTGAGGCTTTATTACAGAGTCCTCAGTAGACAAACTTTAGCCTCGTGTCCTGGTGTCGTATTATTATTATTATTATTATTATTATTATTATTAATAAACTCATTCTCCCATCTTACATGGGCCGGACCGGTAAAATAAAAGCATCATAAGGAATATATCTGTAAACTAGTGACTGTCCTCTGTCTTCAAATAAGGACTGGATTGTTAATTAATTAATTAGTTATTACCAGTGGTGGAATGTAACAACGTATTTTTACTTCATTACTGTACTTCAATTTTTTTTTTGTATTTGTACTTCAGTAAAAATAATAATGCATACTTTTACTTTTACTTCACTACATTTTGTGGCAGTTATCTGTACTTTCTACTCCTTACATTTTATAAACTGATGCCGTTACTACTACTGCCCTTCAGAAAGGCCCTTTATGCCAGTGGTCCCCAACCTTTTAATCATCTTTGTACTCCTTTGCAACTTTATTAGCAGCTGTCTCGTAACACTGTAAACATAACATAAAATATAAATAAATAAATACATGTGGAAAAAACAAATAAAGAAGAAGAAACGGCAATTCCACTTTTTTTTTTTCCTCCATTACCTAAATACATAACATGCTTTAATACCAGAGAATCCGGTCATTTTTCAAAATAAAACATGTTTCAAAAATAAAAGATTGTTCGGACTCATAATACATACAACAGAAATAATTAGTTATTTCTTGGGCGGCCGGTGGCAGGGGTTGAGGACCAATACATCCCTATACCTGTAGCCACAAGGGGGCAGTGTCTCATTGTTCTGATCCCAAGCCCAGATAAATACAGAAGGTTGTGTCAGGAAGGGCATCCGACATAAAAAACCTGTGATGAATCTGATTCGCTGTTTTGACCCCTAAAGGGAAAATGAAAGTTTGCTTAACTATAGAACGTGGTAATCCCTTAGTGCGATTGTTTGGAACACAAAGTTAGGTTTGCTGGTGAATAATTAGGAAGTAATTAAACTGTGTCGTAATATTACTTTGATTTCTAACTTCAGCAGTAAGTTTAAGTTTGTTAACAGTGAAACCAAATTCGAACCAAAAAAAAAAAAAAACCCATCACTGACCCTATGAAAATATTAGGATTTAATTAAAACCTGTGTTGATTAAACTTAGAGGTTTGGAGTTTGTTGCTGCCTATTCCGTTTTTCATTAGTTAGAAAAACAGCATAGAAAACACAGAAAAAAAAAGGATGAGAGGGGAATGCATCCAGTTTGATGAAGTGTTTGTTTATGATCAGAGAAACCATTGCATCCATGGGTATTGTGCTCACAACCCCTGTCGATAACCTTGTCTTTACTCATCATTTCATATCCTGCTGCACAGCTGCTGTTTATCAAACCGATTCAATGCGGGAGATGAAGCAAAAAAACGTGTTAGAATAGGACTTAGATTTCCATTTCATCACTCCAGATGGGTGTCTTTAGGTTTTCACTTCAACAAAGGTTAAGAAAAGAGACTTGATTACGCTGCGCTTTGTTATGATGATTCATATTGTCTACAGATGATTGCTCTGTTCACAACTGCTGGACTTTTTCCTTCCCACATGGATGATTTCTCAGTTGACATCGTCTACATCACATATTAAAACACATATTATATATACACTGGATTTTCCGGATTTTAAGTCTCCGTTTTTTCATAGTTTGTCCGGGGGTGCGGCTTATACTCTGGAGCGACTTATGTGTGAAATTATTAACACATTATTATATAATTTCACGTTATTTTCATATTAAACCACAAGTGGGCGCTCTAGGCCTGTGTTGATCATTTCAACATTGGTGGTAAATGACATAGATGAGGAAGCTCCGCCTCTTCTACCTCCAAAGTGGGCGGAGTTGTTTCAAAGTGAAAAAAAGCTGGAGTGACAGCTACTATACTAATGTACCATGTAAGGCACTATTGGGAGCAATTTAGGGTTCAGTGTCTTGCTCAGGGCATGTATGCTTGTATGCTTTGACATGTGGACAGTGGGAGTCAGGATTTGAACCGCCAACCCTTTGACCATTGGACAAACTGCTCTAGCAACTGAGCCACAGCCGTGTTTGTTTGTTTGTTTATAACCCCTGTTCTGTTCTCCCATCAGGTAACGTCTATAAAGTCATAAAAGAATTAAATCCAACCAGGGGCTTTCTTTGATGGGGGCCATAGGGGCAGTTGCCCCTATGGCCCTCGTGGGGGGGGGTGAAGGAAAAAAACAAAACAAAAAAAATGTGTGTTGCGCGGAGGAGCGGGCACACGGAGGAGTGGATCCTTGCTTGCGGGTGGGGGGAGGGGTGCGAATCCTTCAGTGCGGGGGGTGGAGGGCTGATGCTGACTCGTGGTTACGTCACGTGAAGACATACAGCGCCCCCACCGCACCCCCTGCCCGCGCCTGTAATTGAGTTTGTATGGACAATGGTCTTGTTTGTTTTTGGGTGGTGGGCGGATGTTAGGGTTTGGTGGGGGGGGCAAAAGGGGCTTTCGCCCTCGGAGTAAATCACTTTAGGTGAATCCAATCAATCGATCTAAGGTTCAAAACCCTCTTAGATCCAAACTGCGGAACAACTCATGGCCCCTGTACATTTATAGTGGAGGACAAATTGCTGAGCAGGACAGGGTTAAAAAAATTTAAAAATTTTTAAAAAAGGAATGTATAGCACTAAAATGAGCGCGTCACCTTTGGACTCGAATCCCTTTCATCAACCATGAACAAACAGACGGACAGTAATGACCCCAGATCGGCGCCAACGCCAGCATCAGGTTCCACTTCCATCCTCACTGAAGTCCTGAAGGAAAAGCTCATATATTCAACAGTTCCAAATCCTTTTTATCTGCTGTTGTTCCTATTATTACTTTGGTTTTACGGTTCATTTACTGTTGTCGTTCCAGCAGCAGGTTTTTCAATGAAAGCCGTGATTGAAACAGTTTGTTTTTTTTAGTATTATATTACCTCAAGATCACAGGTTAATTATTTCCTTTTGTGTTTATCAAAGCAACTTCTTGTGATAAAACAATGTATTTGATTAATCTGAGAAAATTAAGTGTCATCTCAAGACAATACATAATCAGTCATTCGTAACATGAAAACAGTTTCACTTATTGCTTTACAACAGGTATCAAAGATATTGAAAACATTGGCAGATTTATTCTAATCATCCGGAAATGAAAAACTAGCTAGAAATAACTGTTTGTATCTTCGTGACATTAAATCCTTTCACTGCACTATTTTATTCTTCACAATTATCCCATGATCTCAATAACACAAAACTCATATTACATAGATATTGATTATTAGAAATAATAATTTTACCTCTTATCGTACGACAAAGGCCGTTACTCTTCTGTGAGATAAATGACAATGAAGGAGAGCAATAAAACACAACTGCCAGCTCTGGTTGACCTAATGAGCAACTTGTTCAGCAACAGACAACTGTGATGACGACAGCAATGTTAACCCTTAAACACCCAAACATCCACCTGTTGATCCACTAAAACTATCAATACATGTAAATAATTGGTGTAAAAATACAGTTTTTCATCTTTTCGTGGTCATTTGTTAATTCTGAGGCTCTGTAGTTACCATGGAAACACTGTCATCTTCTACAGCATTGATTCACCAGTAAAACCCATGGAGTTGGATC
>JAPSES010074463.1:0-10412 GCA_029822895.1 Maxillicosta whitleyi
AATAATATTATATAAATAATGTCAACTCCAAACTTTTCAGTGTATTTTAAGTGAAAAAAGTAAAATTACTTGATGGAAATGTTTAAATCTACAAACTAAGCTTCAAAACATTGCAAATAATATGGACGAACTGGAAAAAATAAGGGTAATTTTCACAATATTCTGCTTCAGTTTATCATTTTCACATGTACTTTATAACGTACAGACCACAGTGGATCTACAAATACACAAAACATTCAATAACAGATAATAATATTGTTAAAACTGCACTTTCATTTCAGGCTGTTAATATTTCCTCACATTATTCACATGTATTGCAAAATTATACTTTGTTGTGGTGTAAATACATGAAAATGTTCAGAGTTGTGAGTATTTATTGAATATTATGGTAGGATTTTGCAGATTTGATCCACTTGCAATTGAATTGGTCTGAACTAAAATAATTGTTAATATCTTGGTTTAATTTTAGTATTTCATAAAGTCATCACAAGGGGCAGACTGGACCCTTTGGTGGAGTGGATTTGGTCCCCAGGCCACATGTTTGACACCCCTGCTTTAGGACTATGTCTTCCAGTGCCTGGTCTGGAATAAGGTGAACTCTCCCAGCAGTTAGTCATGTATCAACGGTAACACGACAGCGCTTCCACTTTTAGCATGTGTACCTGGTGTCATGTTCATCCTTTCCATACGTAAGAATGATCACACAGCCCAGGTTTTCTATTCCTAAAGCATCCAGGAGTTAGTCCAGCAGGACAAATGAAGACAGGATAGCTCCATACAATCTCCTGGAGAGGCAGCGGAGCATGTAGAAATGTTTATTTCAGGAAGTAGATCCTTCATAGCAGCCTGTGTTTGGGGAATATTAAAACAATGTCAGAATAACACTGTGATCTCTGCTCGGATGGAATAACCTTACAAATTGTATACACGCGGTTATTACGGTCCATGTGTATAAATAAATTGTGTGGGTGACACAGTCAAACTGCAGCCAATAATCAAAGCTGATAAGTCACACGGACACATTGTGACCAGAATAGAAGTGTAAAGGCGTCTCTGACTTCATCAGCAGGACTGAGAGATGTTCAAAATGATTAACAGAAATGTGTGTGTGAGGTAGAGGAAAACGGGGATAATTGCAAGTGAATGTAAGACTCATATCTGTCTAGAGTTAACCCTACAGTTTTGATGTATTTAAGTTAAGAGTAAAATAGGCTAGAGTAAAATGGAAGGACTTTATTAATTACACTCTGGGAAATTGGGTTGTAACAGTAGCATGACAGACAACAATGCGAAAGAAAAAATACTACAATACAATATACAGGTAATCCTCGTGTTAGGGCATACCCGACTTATGTTATTTAGATTTTATGACCCCGGAGTCTCGTCCGCTATTACCGTATGACGCCGAAATCTCGTCCGCCATTACTGTACATACGTACTGTATACTGTACAGTATCTTATTTTTTTTATTTTATTAGTATGAAGTGTAATACATGTATTTGGATAGTTATTTAGAGATTTAGGGGGTAGTTAGGGGTACTAAAGTGTTAATTCCAACTTGAGCAGAAATTCGGGTTACATTGACACTCGTTCGTAACCTGAGGACTACCGTTATACAGTAAGAAAAAAAATATTTGGATAGAGGTAGTTTTTATTTACATAATTAAGATGAACAGGAAAGTGCACATTGAAATAGAGTAGAATAGAACAGGGTAGAATAGAATAGAATAGAATAGAATAGAATAGGGGTGGCTGTGGCTCAGGAGGTAGTGTGTTGTCCAATAACTGAAGGGTTGATGGTTTGAATCCCGCTCTGTCCTTGTGAGGGACCTCACCCACGTTGCCTCCAGTGTTGGTCACACTGACGGAAGCACCAAACATTCACACACCACTCTGCCCCAGGGCAACTGTGGGCACATATGTAGTTTACCACCACCAGAGTGAGAATGTGAGAGTGAATGAATAATAGACGGATAATATAAAGCGCGCTAGAGGAATCTAATCTGTTATTAATAGAATGGGCTTTTTATTATCTTTACTGGCAGCGACAGTGCATTTACATCTAAGTTACAACACAGAAGATACTTTGGCAAAACAAACATCCATCAGATTCATGGATATAATATTTCAGAATATTCTATTACGACCCATCATACACGCCTCATAATCATACAGCTGATGAAGCTGATGTTGAAGTATTATTGTATACGATCACACACTATCGGTTATCGATACTTTTGGCCCCATTGAGAAATGATGGCGTTGGAGGAAATGCATAAGTTTTCCTAAATTCTAGTATATATTTATATTTTGCCAGTATAGCTGCGATATGGACATTAAATTCTGTCCGAAGTCTTGAACTGAACTTGTAGAAACCTGTAGGAACCCTGTTTCTGAAAGCAGACTTCCCTGTTTGGTATACCAGTACTACATATAATCCCCTAAAAGAGCCTGATTTTGCAGTGGAAATGTAAACCTCACTAAATGTTGCTAAAGTTGAGATTCTGCTGGAGTCATTCATCATCGGTTTCTCTTTGCAATACACAGAACAACTGCAGTCGGATGGGGTGGTCTCATAAGGAGACTGATAAATGATACACTTACAAGGTACAAGAGGTAGAGTACAAAAGGGAAATACTGCTAACTGCAACAGTTTAGGTTTCATTATAAAGTAAAAGAATGAGCAGATCACATCTTTTGGCTCACGGTGCAATCACTCAGATTGAAGAGTCCAACAATCCAACCCTCATTTAGAAGGCGATCAAACCCCCCCCCCCCCTTCTGACTGAGGCGGCTTATTGGTTCCTTATAGTTGTTTTCAATTTCACCAGTATGCAAATTTATCCAATATTTCCTTGGGAAGTAATGAGGAAAATAAGAAAGCTCTAACCCCAGATGAAAAAGAAATTGTTTTTGAAATGACACAAATCTAGTTGTTTGGTGGTTGAATACCAAAAAAAAAAAAAAAAAAAAAAAGCCAGTCGCAAATATATCTACTAAAACAACACAAAGTTAATATTGATCCATAACTTATTTTTTAGTGTGCGTTTGTGCAGTTGTGCTCCCAAAATTCTGTATTTTGATAATTATAAAAGGAAAGTATCTTCAACAAGTTGTACCCCCTTATGTGCCTCATTAGTAATATTAAGAATAGCTGCATGATTATAATTACAGTGAAAGAAAATAAAAACCAGGAATAATCTGTCCATTACAGAAGGCGTTTACTTTTTTAAATGTTTTTTTTTTTTTTTTAATTAATTAGGGGTGAATGAACATAGGCAGGTTTACATGGACTCATTTGCATGTTTAACTGGCAGAGACTGGTGTGTGTGTGTGTGTGTGTGTCACTATCTGATGGTTAAAAATGGGTCAGCACACTGTAATTTACTACCTTGGATCAAGCAGACAGAGTCTGGACTGTGTTACTATATCACCACTTAAATGGCAGAGCTGACTGCAGTCTATATTTGAGCGCTACGTCGCATTAGTTACATGATGTACATTTGCAAAATGAAAAAAAAAAAAGGAAGGAAGGGAGGAAATGCTAATGTGGCTGAAATGGACTAGAGTGAAATGAGGATGAGGAAATAAAAGACAAACTTCAGTGAATGCATTACATTGATGGATGGACAGCTTTTACAATATTCTGTAGAAACCGTAACAGCAGGAAATCATAGATGCCAGAGAGACAAATTAGTCACAGTTCATTTTTTAACCGTGTTTATGTGGGTAAAGTACATTCAATTTGAACACAAAATCACTGTGGATGATGAGTGATTGTTATTCTGCAGGTTGGATGAAGTGTAAAGCATAACGGGAATAGATCTGATATTATTTCACTTCAGTGTCAAAGCATATTGATCTGTAACGTAAACCCGACAGAGTAAAAAACCACAAACAGTGGTCTCAAAGAGGATTTACTTATATCCTATGAAATTGTGAAGAAGTGGACGTGATTTCCAATTATTCAGCCTCATTCACACAGAGAAGAGATCCCTTCAAACAAAAGATCTGTCTGTCCGTCTCTGTCAGTCACATTGCCAGCTTTTTACATCCAATAATAAAATATAAATTTAGGCATATTTCCCCCCAGGATGTACATAATGATGACCTCAGATAAATGCAAAAAAAAAAAAAAAAAATTTAGACTCTTGCTCTGAGCCATCCCAAAATGAATGAATTTTTAATAGAATATTGGGGCCAAAAACAGGACCAAAATCAGGATATGGAAAAAGTACCTATAGATCATCTGGAACCCATGGTTGTAAATGGTCTTATATACTACTACTATAATTCTGCTACAAATAAAGACACTGTGTTAAATGTGACGATCCTAGTGGTTTTTCTAATCCAGACATTTGGGTTTTTCATGAACCAACAGTCTCATTCCAGGTTTTGTGTGTAACCCATAGTGTCCACTTGTGTTACATGCAGAACCTGCCCATTTCAACACAAATAAATCACAAGTGATTTTACAACAGTGGCCATTTTTGTGAGAATAAAAAACTATTCAAACAAATGGTAGTGTGTAATGTTCATGTCCTTTTGATTGTTACAGATTTTTGCTTGAAATGTGTCAAATAATATAAATGCATATTTTACCTGAAAAACGATCTGTCTGTCTGTCTGTCTACTTTACACATCACTTTGTAACTAAACATTATTCATGTACATACTAATTTGGCTCATATACTTATAAATGAATGGAGTCATTATACACTAATCTATAAGACTGGCTTTTTCAAAAACTTACTATGGAATGAAGCGACCGTTTTGTGTCAAAGGTGCATTTTTGTTCTAACATAGAGAAACGGCAACTCTTCTATGGTTCACCTCCGAGTTTGGCAGTGAGATGTTTATGGTTATTAGTGGCCGTGAAGCTACTAGCAGCCAGAAGGTAGATCTGCAGCAATCTATTTTAGAAATGCACAAATCCATTTTTTATGGGTTATTGAAAGTAAATGCCTTCTTGGAGATCTCCAAGGTGAAAATATTGCAATTTAATTTGCTTTGATGCAATTGCCAGTAAAAAATGAAAAACTACTGGATCTATAATATAACAGAGGATTTTGGCATACTCCACTGAATGAAACCTGCACAGTGAATGTACACAGTCACTTAAACAGTATGGAAACAGAATAAACACAGACGTTCCAGTGTCTGTTTGGTTTCCCCGGTGTCTGATGCAGCTTCTTTTGAGTAGATGCATAGTTTGAAACCATCTAATAAGAATTAATCTCACTCCTTCCTCGTCACACCTGTCTTGTGACGGCCCATCTGCTGCCTAGAGACTTGTTTAATTGTTTTGCTCAGCCTCTGTCACATGTAGATGTGTTTGTGTCCATGCTTACATGCACGTGTGAACCTTATCGAAGGCTGCCTTGGACTGTGGGAAAGCAGCAAAAGTAAGAGCTGCTGGAAAAAACGGAAAAAAATAGAATTCATAATTTACCTCATATCACCCTTCAGTAAATCTCTCAATTAGAAATCACATTCTAGAAAAACAGATTTAGATGAAGATTAGATTGTTCTGATTATTGTTTATTTAGTATACATTATGTGTGGAACGTATGGTGTATTATTATATGGATTAACCCTTTGCAGCAGTTTTTATTTTTTCAAATAGGGGATATGCGTACCCCCAGGGGTACTTAGAAGAGACCCAAATGTACGTGAAATGTTTAGGAAAAAATGCATTAAATAAGTCATCATGTACCAAAGACAAAATAATAACAATTAATGCTAAAATATATAACGCAATACATTCATAGAATCACATGGACACTTCTGTCCTTATTTAATTTCAATGTATATATTTTAAAACTCCTAAACTTTGGTAACATATTAAGAATATTTATATTTATAAAGATGAGTTTATTTGAGTAATAATTCAGTAATACGTTTGTTGATGAAAAAAGTTCATTCATTAAAGACTGATTAATTTGTTTTAATGTTTATAATGTTAACATTTACCTATAAAGATTTATTATTTTTAATGTATTACAGTTAAATATATGTTGATTACACCTTTGGCACAGGAACACATTTTGATGGTCTAATAAATTTTTACGGAACTGTATGTTCTAAAAATGCATGTTCCTTTTACCTTACAGGTGTTTTTCTTGTATTTTTTTTAAATATTGGTTTTGTTTTGGGGGTTTTTTAGCATCCAAATATGGTAATTTCATTGACCTTGATTTTCTCCATAATAATGAAAAAATTGTAAATTTTCACGAAAGTAATAGTTTGTTATGTCTTCCAACAACAAACTCAGATTGAATTGTTGAATTTCAGAGTATCCAATCCCTTTTATTTCTATAACACATTTAAACAAGAAGAATGTTTCCAAAGTGTTGCACATCATACAAACAATTGAGACAAAAACTATAAACAAACTATTTATAAAACTCTAAAATAAAATCGTTAAAAGTACTAAAATGAATCAAAATAATTAAATAAATAAGAGAAATATACAACAGTACAGTGTTAAAAGCCAAAGAATAAAAATGGGTGTTAAGAAAAGCGCTCCACTGTGGGTGCAATTCAGACAATGTGGGGGAGGGGCAGCAACCGAGGGAGGAGGAGGAACGGGGGGGGTCTCGGTGCAGCGCAGTGCGGAGCTTTTTAAAATTTGAGAAACAAAAAGTCCATTTTAATGGAACCACAAGGTGAATTTTTCTATGTAGGTATAAAGTTTACACCTTTCAGTTAGCGGCTCCGCCCACATAATTCTGGCTCTGCCTTTGGGACTGATTTGCTTAGTCTAGCCTGCACGTGTGAAACATTTTTCACATTTGATCTGGGCAAACAATTAAAGTCAAAATGCTGCTACACTGGACTGAAAATAAGCATATCGGGTTAAAATGTTAGCGTCACAGGTAGCCCCACTTTGCACTAACTAGAACACTGCTTAACCTGTTGAACACATGACAGCTACGGCACAGACAACACGTCTGTCCATCTCCATGGTAACGGTTACTTCCTGTTTCTGGGAAGGTAGCGAGGGCGTCACACTCGTTCGGTGTCACTTTTATGCCCTCCCCTTAATCAGGAGTGCCCCCCAAAGCTGCGAGTGTATACTCCGTTTGGAGGGACACTCAGTGAAGTGGAAGTGAGTAGGGACTGGTTTGGGACTGGGCCTATGAGCTGGTGCCGGCCCTCGGACTTCAGTGCACACACCGGGGTATGAGTGTCCTACGAAGGGTTAAATGTTTACATGCAGACTCTGTACTATACACGTCTAATGCAGTTTATAGCTGAAATAAATCAATTCTTCCTGGAAATGTGTTGCTTATATGTTTGTCTCTGCTGCCACCTCCTATTATGACTTTTTTTTTTTTTTTTTTTTTTTAGTGTTGCTATCATGGTGCAATTTCCCAAAGCTTTTCCATGTATAAAAACCTGAATTCTGGAATTGACTTTTTGTGTTTTGATTATTAGTGACAAGGTGAATGGAGTAGAGATTGTAATGTGTGCTGCTGACAATTTGCCGCCTATGTCGGATGCAGGTTTGCATATTTCTCCCTAATTTTGTTGCAAATTGGAACTATTTTGGTGTTGACTCATCTGTTGTGGGTTTTTTTATTTAGTTTTGGTTTTGTGGAAGTGTCTGTTTTACCAGACTTATTATTTACTAGATTGCGTGCTGTTTGCAGAACACTTGTTTGTTGAGGAACTGCAGTAGCACATAATACATTTTACTAATGACTTCTTAAAGCTTATTTATGCATTTATGTCCTTTCTGCATACAATAACAATTCTGTATGCCTGATTGATTCATTTTATGTTCATTTCTTTAAGTGAAATGATCTTTTTTTTCCTCTTAAGACACATGTTTTCTGATAAAAATGGCTGGTAATGATCTCTGCTCCTTCTGTCATACCATATCAATACATATCCTCAGAAGTGCCATGTTTTGTTGTTTTTTGCCAATTATTGTGGTGAACACAAACATCTAAGAACATCTAAACCGGCTTACACTTGGATGAGATTGTTCGCTCTTTTGTACAACTATGAAATGGGAGATCGCTACATTCCTTTTTGACATATTCTGACCTCTCACACAGTGGCCCCCCAACTGGTATTTTGATATTTGGCTCTTTTTGTACATTTCTAAGTGCTCTGCTGCCATGGCCTTCCCACTGATGATTGGAGTATTTATTGCATTGCTCTGTTATGTGCTGGGGGGGGGGTCTCAGGAATTGTATTGTATTTACTCTTCCAATAAACCCTCTGTTTCTGCAGAAATGGTGTTTTAATCAGAGGTGTCAAGTAACAAAGCACAAATATTTCATTACCTTAAGTAGAAAGTTTGGTTACTTATACCTTACTGGAGTAATTACTTTTCAGGTGACTTTTAACTTCTACTACATTTTCACTCAATTATCTATACTTTTTACGACTCACAGTTTAAAAAAACATTTTGGTGTTTTATTTTAATCATGCAATGAAATGTAACGATAACAATGTAACAAGCAAGCTATAAATAACTAGAAAAGCACTCAGAGAGTGAGAGTGCAAACCTCCACCAAGCAGCACAGTTCCCCCACATATTGTGACTGACACCCCGCAATATTACCCCCACATTTGTTTTTTTATCTATTTTATTAGATTCTTGACACTGGAAACATACCCTTTGCAATTAGAATTACACTGATATCGTTATTTATTGAATAGTTATTCAGGATCTAGCTCATAACTATTGAAGATACGTCAAATCCATTCACATACTACTTTTTCAGTAGACCTTCAGCTCCAGTTTGGTGCTAGTTGCAGGTCTGTATCTGCATTAGTTAACTCGGTGACAAAAATTATGAAGACCTCCAAATTTTAATGATCTGTTCCTTGTCTCAGAGCGAACATTTCCTGAAAATTTCATTAAAATCCATCCATAACTTTTTGAGTTATCTTGCTAACTATCAAACCCTGGCAAAAACATAACCTCCTTGGCGGAGGTAATAAAACAAAAATCAACAAGCCAGACTTGGACAGAAGAACAGCACAATAGTTTAATTTACATGCCCCCCCCCCCCCAAAAAAAAAGGGGGGGGGGGGGGGGCTTATTTAATATTAATAATATATATTCATCTCCCTCCCCCGTGAACCTAGTGAGGATAAAGCAGGTTCAGAAGATGAATGAATGAATTTATCTGCCTCTCCCTTTTACAGTACTCTTAAATATATCTATTATACTAAAAAAAAAAAATTTACAAAAATTGCCTCATTATCCTATTTCATTCCAGCTTGTCATCGTTCAAATAATAATAATTAAAAAAATACAGATAAATGACTCCATCCAGAAAGTGAATTTGATTGTGACTGGGTGAGAAATATACACATACAGTGTTTAACAGATGTATGATCCCACCTCCACCCAGTATAAGGTGTTTTCCACTGCTGCCATAATTTAACAGTATTTCTGTTGAACAAAATATGTTGTTAGGTTTCTATAATTATTAATCCACCAGTATTTGCATATTTTTAATGCTAAAATATAACTATTGTTGCTATCCATAAATTTAAGTTTAATGTTTTCCAAAAATGCAAAGGGAAATTCAGCAGGAAATTATTGGTTTTTTTTATGAAGTTGTAAAATTCCAGTTATTATCTTTCATTCCTGTGTAAAACAACAGCAGCAAGAATGTAAACTGTTATCTGCACCAAAGGTGGACTGACTAAATATGGACATTTTTGGTTATTTGTCAAGGACTATTTTGTTATTTCAATTGGTCATTTTATTAATGAATAACAATGAACTTTTTCATTTGAAACAAGTATTTGATATAATATGAAGTTATTTATGTTTTCATGACAGGTGATCTAATACATTTAAGCACTGTATACCATTCCAACACCCTTTGGGTTTGTACGCGATCCATCGAACCTGCACATAAGTCTAATCACACACATTCCAGCAGCGACAAAGGCGTATGTATTTTAATTTGAAGATGTCCATGGCAGAGAAAATGTTCCAACCAAGCACCAGTGATGAGGTTGGAAGCATCTACAAAGACCATGTGCAGTGTTCATATACAGTTGTGCTCATGAGTTTATTTATTCGAGCAGAAGTTCGGATTCTTTTGGCCATTTCAGAGAATATAAATAATACAAAAGCTTTTCTTTCAGTTGTGGCTGGTGGTTGTGTGAATCCATTTATTATCAAACAAACGTGTTTGCTCTTTTTAACAGAAACTATCAAATGACCCTGATCCAAAGTGGACACTCCCTGGTTCTTAATCCTCTGTATTGACTCTTTAACATCAATGACAGCTTCAAGTCTTTTGTGGTTGTTGTGGATGAGGCTCTTTATTTTCTCAGATGCTAAAGCTGTCTATTCTTCTTGACAAAACCTTCAGCTCCTTTAAGATTTTGGGTATTTGTGCATGAACTGCATGTTTGAGAAGCCACCCCCC